>BQNB010009030.1:0-88043 GCA_026074375.1 Tanacetum coccineum
AAAATAGCTTCATTTTGGGTATTATGTTTAGATATATTGGATATTGTGATTAGGTATGTCCTCATGTATCTAATATTTTGTTTTAGCAAGCAACTAATTCATGATATCAACGTGTACATTTGCTCAGGTGCCTCCATATTTGGGCTTTCTTGCCTTTAACCAGTGTTGTAAATATCGCTCGGCGGTACCGTGGCGGTCGACCCCCTTTAAGCGATAAATCGGTCTTGGCGGCGATATATCGGTTGAAAATGACAGGAAAAAGGCTGAGACCTCAGTTCCAAAACCACTTTCAGCATTGACAGTGTATCCACCCAATACTCCTGTCAAGCTTGTCCCCAGAGTTCTTCCAACTAAAAGTCAAGTGAAGATTAATCTTTATGTACTCACACAACTTTTTACGGAATTTGACAAAACTTGCAAAAAGAGAATCACCCCAACAGGTGTTACAGAAGGGGAAAGAGGTTTTGAGCAAACAAAAAGATGTTACCTCACTGAAGTTATTCCATTTTTCAAAACTCTTAAAGAACACTTTGCAGGAGTTCAAACGGCCCTCTTTAAAGAAGTTAAAGTAATGGAAGAAATTTTTGATCAAATGAATGATGAAGTGGACCAGAATACTGTAGACAAGCAATGTGCTGAAATTGTAAAGAAAAACCTTCTCATTGAAAATGAGAATCTGATTGCCAATTGTTTGTCGAATCAACTGTTGTATGATGTGGAAAAATCACGTTGTCTAGATCTTGAAGCTGAGATGTCTAAAGTTCATAATGAGTCAAACCATATTTCAAAACTTGAAAGGGAATACCTAAATTTGCAATTAAAGTATCAACATCTTCAAGAAAGTTTTGATAATAACAAATCACAAACATCACAAGAAGCTCCTGATTTTAACTCATTCTTTAAGATCAAGAATCTCGAACATCAGATTCAAGAAAAAGACAACGTGATTAGAGACTTGAAAGTTCTAGTCTCGAATGTGAATGACCGAAGTTGTGAACCTTATAATGATAAAGATGTCACTGATCTTCTTGAACAGAATGAGAGTTTAAGAGCAGAAATAGAAAAGGTTAAGCAGCATTACAAGGAAATGTTTGAGTCTATTAAGATCACGCGCACTAGCACTAATGAAAATACATCTTCCTCACACTAGTGAAAATGCACATCAACCATGTTTAAATGAAAATTGAGAGTCTAAAGGCTTAGTTAAGAAGCAAAGTGTCCTTGGTTCGCTAGTGAACACTCCGTCAAACCAAAAGTCTTTTCTTGCGCCACACACACTTCCATTTGATGTTAAAACCCATCCCTCATACGCCCTAAGAACAATAGGAAAAAGTGCTATTTCTAAACTATAATCAGCCAATCTTAAGGAGAGTGTAGAAATAGTTTAGGGCGAGATTGTAGAGCGAAGCTAGAGTAGTTAAACCACTCCAGATAATGCACTTAACTATGCTTGTCAATACACTAAGCATATCTCAGGAATTTTAGAATATTGATTGGCACTTGCCCCAAAAAGTTTCAATGAAGAGAGATTCAACAAGGCTACCCTCTACACCCTTGTAACTAAGGACAAAAGCAAGTTACTTTTAGTGAAACAAACCAAGAAACTTTCATCAGCAACAGCAACAGACGACACGAAGTGCAGCCAGAAAGTTCAAGCAAAACTTAATATCCCTGTATTCTTTCAACAGTGAGTCAACATTATCCACAGAAGCAAGCGGATCAAAGCCTAGAAGCAACACAAAGAAAAATAGGATCCTGCCTGCTAAGAGGGAGAATAAGAAGAAATTAGAAGACCACCTTAGGACAAATAAGTCAGTATAGACAAAAGTAAATCGGGTTGATTCTAGCATTACGTCAAAGCGAGAGTTTGTTTTATTCGAAATTCATGAATCTGTGTGCAAAAAAGTGCAACAAATGCTTAAACTCTGCAAATCATGAAATGGGTTGTTTAATGATTATGAGTCAGTGAATGCAACCCCCACTGTTAAAATTGTCTTGATAAAGGGAAGCAAATTTGAAACCAAAAAGGCAAAGCGTCTGATAACAGTTTAAGACAACACTCACAACACGCTAACCAAACCTTCGGGTTTGGAAAGCAACGGTCAAACTAATTTTCTGATATTGTGTTATCAATGTAGACCGCACATTAAAATAAATTCACCATAGGAAAACTTAATTGATGGTATCAATGGAGACCCACATGAAAGGAAATACACTGCCTTAGGCGAAATTCTTGTTGCCCTTTAACCTAAGACCTTTCATCCTGTAAAATGTTCTACTCTATATGCTAATCCAATAGGACCCCCAACAAAAATTGGATGAACGCGAGATTCCAAACCTCCAAACTCCGACTGTTTTCAAATCTGCAAGGTCGTACAGGTCATTCCTTTGGGTATCTGCGTGACTCAGTGCTTGCGTCGAAAAACAGTATGACGGGGAGATCGTTTCAAAGCTCAAGAATTTTTGTGGAAAAGTTCATCGGACAGTCCAGATTGCGGGAATGATCACCTTCGGAGCTATCATGGTTTTATGGAATTATGTAGGTGATAGTGGTGATCCTCCAAGAAGTATACTACGTGAGGGACTTAGACACAATCTATTCTCTGTAGGGAATTTTTGGTGACCTCTGAACTTTGAAGTTGCCTTCAGAAAGCTTACTTACGCGTTGTTGTGATATTAATGTGCTAAACAATACTTAAAGGTAGTCATAAGCATCCAATTTGTACAACGATATCGATTGATATATGATGAATCTACTCCAGATATGGCTTTGCTGATCCAAAGCTTCCAAGTCCAAATCATGGTTGTGGCATCGTCGTTTAAACCATTTAAACTTCGGCACAATAAATGATCTTGCTCAAAAAGATCTAGTTAGAGGTCTACCAAGATTGAAGTTTGAAAAAGATCATCTTTGCTCAGCCTGTCAACTTAGAAAAAGCAAGAAGTTCTCCTACAAACCAAAATCTAAAAATACAAATATGGAAGTTCTTTATACCCTTTACATGGATCTGTGTGGTCCAATTAAAGTCCAGAGTATTAAAGGGAAGAAACATTCTAGTCATCGTGGATGACTATTCAAGAATCACATGGGTTAAGTTTTGTAAGGATTAAAGATAAACTCCAGAGTTTTGTCCATCAACTTTCTTAATGCAAATACAGTTGGTCCTCAACAAAACAGTCAGATACATCCGCACCAGATAATCGGAACGGAATTATCGTTAACCACGTTATGTCTAGAATACTATAAGGTGTATTGGCGAATTTCATCAAAAATCTGTTCCAGAACTCCTCAACAAAACGGCGTTGTCAGAAATGACGAAAACATACACTTGTTGGACCAGCATGTACAATGATTATATTCACAAAAGCACTCGATGTTTCTAAAGTCAGAAGCTGTACTTACTGCTTGTTACAACTCAGAACCTATCCCTAATTCATACTCGTCATAACAAAACCCCTTATAGAGCTTGTACAAGATAAGAAGCCAGATCTTCACATTTCCTCCCGAGTATTATGGGTTGCTCGTGCTAACCAAACAAATGATAGCTAAGAACTAGGAAAATTTCACAAGCCAAAGCTTGACAATTGGGATTTCGTTGGGTATGGCTCCTAGCCTGAAGGCTATAGAAACTACAACCAGAGAACTCGTCGATTAATGGAAACAATTCACGTCTACATACGATTTTGAAAGAATTGCATCAGACGATGGCTCCTGTACGCATGAGGTCAGGACCCGAGCCTATCATTATGACCCCTGGACAACTCAAATCAGGGCTCGCTCCAACCGATAAAGAGCTGGAGATGTTATTTCAACCAATGTTTGATGAATACTTAGAACAATCTCAAGTCAATGAACCATTACCTTCTGCTACTGCAGTTAACGCTCAAGTTGTTCCACCTGGTACATCTTTGTCTACAACCATTGCTCAAAACGCACCATCTACAAGTGCTTCATCGTCAACATCCGATATGCATCATCCAATCCGACATCAAGGTATTGCAGAAGAACCCACTCTCGAAGACTCCCCAATCACTCACGATGTTCTACATCCTTCTTTAACCCTGTTTACTAGGAGAAACCAGGTTTCCGGCACAGTCATCATCGGGAGATGTTATTCAGCGGAACCCAACCAAGTTAATCAAGTTAATCAACCAACAGATCATCTCAGAAGATGGACCAAAGATCATCCTCTTGATAACATCGTTGGCAATCCCTCTCATCCTGTATCTACCCAGGAAACAGTTAACATCGATGCTGTTTGTGGTGCTATTTTCCATATGGAACCTGCCAAAGTCAACCCAAGAACTTTAAAATGGCCGTGATGAGAAGACTGCTGGTTTCAAGCCATTCAAGATGAAATACACGAATTTGATCATCTTGAAGTATGTGAATTAGTAACCGTCGTCCCAATCTATGTTATGGGTTATCGCTCTCAAGTGGACTACAAAGTGAAGCTTGATGAATATGGTGGATGTACTAAAAAAACAAAGCTCAGTTAAGTTTGCAAAGGGATATCGTCAGGAGGAAGGCTTTGATTTGAAGAATCGTATTGCTCCCCCCAAGTTCACGAATAGAGGCATTCTGAATCTTCATTGCAAATTCCGTAACCAAGAATAATGATCATCTATCAGATGGATGTCAAGAAACTGCCTTTCTGAATGGTGATCTTCACGAAGGAATCTTTGTTAGTTCCAGCCAGAAGAGATTTAAAGTGACCAGAGAGTATAATCCTCCTTCACGTCTATCGTCTGAAGAATGCTCTTATGGGCTAAAGCAGAGGCACCAAGGGCGTGGTATGACACACTCTCAAGTTCCTTTTAGGCCAACAATTTCTTCAGGTGCCGTAGATCCAACGTTAATTCATCACGCAAATAGGCAACATATCTACTTGTTCAAATATAGTAGATGACATCATTTTTGCCTCAACGACATAATGCCGTGTTCACACACATTTTCCGAAGAAATGAGCTCAAAATTTTCAAGATGTAATGATGAACAATGTCGTTTTTCTTAGGACTACAAGTTTCTCACAAGTCCCAGAGGCATCTTATAACCAAGAAAAATATGCTTCACGGAACCTTAAAGAATTATGGAATGGATCTCGTCTGCCCTGTCGATACACCAATGGTGGATCGATTGAAACAGGGACGAGGATCGCTTGGGGATTCTAGTTGACCAAACTCAATTTAGAGGAATGGTTAGCTCCTTAATGTACCTTACAGCCAGTAGACCAGACCTTGTATTCGCTGTATGCATGTGTACCCGGTATTAGGCTAAGCCTACCAAAAATCACTTTGAAGCTATCAAACGTGTCTTTTGGTACTTGAAAGGAACCATTAACATGGGTCTTTGGTATCCGAAAGACAACGCCATGTCACTAACAGCTTATGCAGATGCGGATCATGCGGGATGTCAAGATTCAAGAAGAAGTACGTCGGGAAGTGCTCAGTTTCTTGGAGATAGATTGGTTAGCTGGTCATCAAAGAAGCAAAGAAGCACTGCAATATCAACAACAGAGGCTGAATACATTGCCATGTCTGGATGTTGTGCTCAAATACTTGGATGCCATCACAGCTCAAAGATATGGATTAACTTCAATAAAAATTCCCCGTACTGTGATACAAAGTGCAATTGCTCTTTGCTGCAACAATGTCCAGCACTCTCGATCAAAACACATCGACATACGTCACCATTTCATCCGAGAGCAAGTGGAAAATAGAGTGGTTGAACTCTACTTCGTGGAAACGAACTATCAACTTGCAGACATTCTCACAAAAGCATTACCAAGAGAACGGTTTGAATTTCTTCTTCCACGCCTAGGCATGAAAAGTTTGACCCCTGAAACTCTCAGACGCCTTCAAGAAGGAGAGGATGAGTAAACGAAATGCCTTAGTGTATCCTTTGTACATAGGTTACACATAAAAAAAACAACTTAGTAAATATTTTTAAGTCATTTGGAATTACTAAAAGGCTTGCAATTACTTCAGATTGCAACCCGGTTTGATGTCTGGGCATGGATTACTTTATATCCATGCATTATGGGATTATAGTTAAAAATGGTGATGGTAGAGCTGTTCAACTGAAATTTTCATCTCAATCAACGTCTACAGCTCTTTCAATAGAAAACGGGTCGTTGTTTGAGGGGGAGAGTGAATGTGAAAATTTGCTTCATCACACAAGGTTCTAAAAGAAGTAATTGTGTAGGATCCTTCCATGGTTGTAGGAGTGTTTGTAATCTATGAAAGTGTAATTACAAGATGGTTGTTGTATTCTAATGGTTAATATTTGAAGGGAGTTAATTAAATTTAACTCAAATGACCAAAGTTTTTCTATATGTTATAATGAATTTATAGGATTTAAATGCAATCTTGCTTTTTGTTTCCTAGCATATTGACCAATAGGGATCTAAATCGGTCCAAATTGCCTAAACTTAGAAAGAACCTAGAAATACTTAAAACAAAAATAAAAGAAGATAGAAAACTAAGGAATGAATCTGCCAACTTCGTATCTTAGGATATAAAAAGGGGCAGCGAGTTGGTTTTGGTCAAACTTTTCAAATCCGGTCAACGAAAAACACACCCAAAAAAACACACACTCATAACGCAACGCGCCACCAAGAATCATAATCAAATCATTCAATATTGTTTGAGACAGTAATCCATACATCAAAACTTAGGTATCTATGTCCTTATGAACATTTGTTATTCCCCAGCAATTTTTTTTTTTTTTTTTTTTTTTATCTAAATCACACTTACAATACTACATTGGCATTTTGATCTAAAACGACCTAGAATCATTCCTTAAGACATCAGATGTGTTTGCCACTTGATTAAACACAATAAAAAAAATATTCATAGTTGATCACATCCCCATTCCCACATCTTTCCACAAAACACGTTCAATTTTCCAAATAATAATTAAAGCATTTCGAAACCCTAGTCACTAAATCTAACTTTTCTACTCTTTTTAATGTGTTTTAAATCGAAATACCATTGATACACACATCGAATAAATGATATAGATTAAGGTTTGATAAATACCTTTACAAGAAACACTGGAAATCAAATATTTGAAACTTGTTCTTGGCGGCGAGTTGCGTATGAGTGTGTGTGTTTTTCGTTGACCGGATTTGAAAAGTTTGACCAAAACCAACCTTCGCTGCCCCTTGTTTTATATCTAGATACTAGAATTGGCAGATTCAGTCCCTTAGGTTTCTATCTTCTTTTATTTTTTGTTTTAAGTATTTCTAAGGTTCTTCTAAGTTTAGGCAATTGGCCGATTTAGTCCCTATTGGTTAATAAGGCTAGGAAACAAAAAGCAAATTGCATTTAAATCCCTAAACATTATAACTATAGATAACTTTGGTCCTTTGAGTTAAAATTAATTAACTCCCCTTCAAATATTAACCCATTAGAATACAACAACCATCTTATAATTACACTTTCATAGCATACAACACTCCTAAACAACCATGGAAGATCCTCCCAATTACTTCTTTTAGAACCTTGTGTGATGAAGCAAATTTTCACATTCACTCTCCCCCTCAAACAACGACCCGTTTTCTATTGAAAGAGCTGTAGTCGTTGATTGAGATGAAAATTTTAGTTGAACAGCTCTACCATCACCATTTTTAACTATAATCCCATAATGCATGGATATAAAGTAATCCATGCCCAGACATCAAACCGGGTTGCAATCTGAAGTAATTGCAAGCCTTTTAGTAATTCCAATACTTAAAAATAAAATTTACCTAAGTTTTTTTATATGAGTAACATGGTACAAATGATACACTAAGGCATTTTGTTTACTCATCCTCCTCCTTCTTGAAGGCGTCTGAAGTTTGTACGGTCAAACTTTTCATGCCTAGGCGTGGAGAAGAAAATTCAAACCGTCTCTTGGTAATGCTTTTGTGAGAATGTCTGCAAGTTGATAGTTCGTTTCCACGAAATAGAGTTCAACCACTCTATTTTCCACTTGCTCTCGGATGAAATGGTGACGTATGTCGATGTGTTTTGATCGAGAGTGTTGGACATTGTTACAGCAAAGAGCAATTGCACTCTGTTTATCACAGTACAGAGGAATTTTTTGAAGTTAAATCCCTAGTCCTTTCTGAGCTGTGATCGCATCCAAAGATTTGAGCACAACATCCAAGACATGGCAAGCTATTCAGCCTCTTTTGTTGATATTGCAGATGCTTCCATTGCTTCTTTGATGACCACTAACCAATCTATCTCCAAGAAATGAGCACTTCCTGACGTACTTTCTTCTTGAATCTGACATCCCGCATGATCCGCATCTGCATAAGCTGTTAGTGACATGGCGTTGTCTTTCGAATACCAAAGACCCATGTTTTTGGTTCCTTTTCAAGTACCAAAAGACACGTTTGATAGCTTCAAAGTGCTTTTTGGTAGGCTTAGCCTGATATCTAGCACACATGCATACAACGAATACAAGGTCTGGTCTACTGGCTGTAAGGTACATTAGGGAGCCAACCATTCCTCTAAATTGAGTTTGGTCAACTGGAATCCCCATGAGATCCTCGTCCAGTTTCAATCGATCCACCATTGGTGTATCGACAGGGTCAGAAAGATCCATTCCATATTTCTTTAAGGTTTCGAGAGCATATTTTGCTTGGTTAATAAAGATGCCTCCGGGACTTTGAGAAACTTGTAGTCCTAAGAAAAACGACATTTGTCCCATCATCGACATCTGAAATTTGGAGCTCATCTCTTTGGAAAATATGTTACACGCATTATGATCAGTTGAGGCAAAAATGATGTCATCTACGTATATTTAAACTAGTAGAATATGTTTGCCTGATTTGCGTGTGAATAACGTTGGATCCACGGCACCCTTGAAGAAATTGTTAGCCATTAGGAACTTTGATAGTGTGTCATACCACGCCCTTGGTGCCTGCTTTAGCCCGTAAAGAGCCTTCTTCAGACGATAAACGTGTGTAGGATTATCCGGGTCCTCAAATCCTTCAGGTTAACTGACAAAGACTTCTTCTTGAAGATCACCATTCAGAAAAGCAATTTTGACATCTGTGTGGTAGATGATCATATTTTTGGTTGCTGCATTGGCAATGAATATCCTGATGGCCTCTATCCGTGCAACAGGTACAAACGATTCTTCAAAATAAATACCCTCCTCTTGACGATATCCCTTTGCTACTAACCGATATTTGTTTTTCAGAACATCACCATACTCATCAAGCTTTACTTTGTAAATCCATTTGAGAGCAATGATCATTACACCTTTTGGTTTTGGTACCAAAACCCATAGTTCAAGACGATCAAACTCGTGAATTTCATTTTGCATAGCTTCAAACCAGCTATCTTCAGTCACGGCCATTTTGAAATTCTTGGGTTTGACTTTGGACAGTTCAGTATGGAAACAACACCACAAAGCATCGGATGCTAACTGTTTTCTGGTAGATACAGGACGAGAGGGATTTCCAACAATATTGTCAAGAGGGTGATCTTTGGACCATTTTCTGAGATGATCTGGTGGTTGTGTAACTTGGTTGGGTTCAGCTAAGCTAACATCCTCTGATAATGACTGTGCAGAACCAGGTTCTCTAGTAACAGGGTTAAATAAGGGATGTAGAGCATGTTGAGTGATTGGGGTGTCTTCGACAATGGGTCTATCTGCACACCTTGATGTTGGGCTGGAGGTTGCATATCTGATGATGACGGTGAAACACTTGTAAACAGTACATCTTGAGCAAATGTTGTAGACAAAGATGTACTAGGTGGAACAACTTGAGCGTTAACTGCAGTAGCAGAAGGTACTTGTTCATTGACTCGAGATTGTTCAAAGTATTCATCGAACATCGGTTGAAATAAAATCTCCAGCTCTTTATCGGTTGGTGGAACATAAGTAGTTGCATGGACATGTGTTGGGGCGAGCCCTGAATTGAGTTGTCCAGGGGTCATCATGATAGGCTCGGGTCCTGAACTAATGCGTACAGGAGCCATTGTCTGATGCAGCTCATCGAATGTGACGTGAATTGTTTCCATTATTCGACGAGTTCTCTTGTTGTAGACTCTATAGCCCTTCCTGCTAGGAGCATACCCAACGAAAATCCCAATGTCAGCTTTGGCTTGCAATTTTCCTAGATCTTCGCTATCATTTGTAGGGTAGCACATAGCACCAAATACTCGGAGAAATGTAAGATCAGGCTTCTTATCATGCACAAGCTCATAAGGGGTTTTGTTGTGACGAGTATGAATTAGGGATCGGTTCTGGGTGTAACAAGCAATAGCGACAGCTTCTGTTGTGACAATCCGTCAATTTCAGGTCGTTATTTTATTCTCGAGTATTAATTATAATTTTCATTTTTATGTTGAAATATGAACTCATGACTAAATGGGAAGAAATTAGGGCTTACAATTGTAATTTACGCGACATTTACAAAGAATCGGCGAATCCTACGTTAAGCATCGACGTTTATATTTTCAAAATGTCGTAGAAATATTTTTATTTCATTCGTTTTTATTCTTTTCGTATTGCGTAGCCTTTTTTCTTTTCGTAACCTAACGTAAAGATACTAAGAACAATGTATATATTTATATGTTCGTCTAGTACTGTTACGTAAATAAAAATTTTCAGAAAAGTATCAAAGATTTTCAGTAAGAACTATCTTTCAACATTTTTCGTTTTTCTACGTGGTTTCGCTTAACCTCGTTCTTTATTTTAATCGTAAAAACCCGTTACCTCAAAACTACCTACCTATCTAAAAATTATACACTAAACACGAAAGTTTATAAAATTTAAACTCAAAATCTTGTAAAAAGTACACCTCTTGGAGGCGATGCAAGTCAGGAGAAAAAAAAATGAAAGTCCAAGACACTTTCTTGATTTACATTCTAGACTTGCGGTGAAATTTTATAAAACGCAAAGTTTCCACTTCCATTATTCTCATAGTTCATCCAAGAATTTAACACGCCATTGTCCCTCATCACTCCTTATCCGTCCCACAATTACCACCGCAACACCATTATCATACATAATTTTACCTAATCTAATAATAACCATACTAAGTCTGAAGATGACTACCTAGTATGTGTTTCTATATTTCTTTGAATTGATATAAAGAGGTTTTCCAAGCGAGTGTATCACATTTGTGGGCGAGAAGTTATCAAGAAATCTATCAATTTGTGGTAAAAAGCAATTGATGATCAAAAATTTATAAGTGGTAAGACCAAGTTTGGAAGGCTGAATCAAAACATCCCTATCTCTGATTCATTTATATGAACATCCTCACTATTTATTCCTTGTGTAAAAGTCTATAAATTTTATTACCGTTTCTATTCTTGTATTATTTCATTCCCAAAGTATATGTAAAAGTATTGTATTTTGATGATCAAGAAATAAAATAATAGCATTCATGTGTATATCTAGGTGAGACAATGACTAAATCAAACCACTAAAACTTGCTAGAACATGTCATGTAAGAAACGTGCCACGCCCAACCCTCTCTCCATCTTCCAGACTCCACCGCCCCATTTCTAGATCTTTCTCCATTTATACAAAACCGTTTCAAACACATACTTGCTGTGATTATGTGACTTCATCACCGCACCCCAGATTTTCTTCCCCCATTATACCAACTCACCGTCTCTTGTTAAAGTTCCTCTCGTATCTAAAAAAGATTTCGGATCCCTCACATTGACTTATGCAATAAGATCATTACTCTTCCCCCATCCCACTATCTAATCAACAAAATCATAAACTTATCTAATACACAATTCAAAACCATAGTTTAATCAGCTAAAAAAATAGTTTTAGAGACGGCGATGTGTATTTGGATTTCCGGGGAACCTGGTAATTTCTTTTTAATTTTTACTACTTTATTGTGATTAAAAGATTAGGGATTTTTGGGTTTTTTTAATCTAAGCATGTTTTGGGTTTTTTAATTATTTCATACTATTGGATATATTTTGCAGGAAATCAACATTAACGATATCAGTTTTTAATGGTTGTGAAAGGGGGCCCCTTGTTTTAAAGTTAAAGAACAAGAGGTGCTGAATAATGTGTTGCTATTGGGAGCTCAAATGATTATGGATTGATATCAATGAGGAGGTGAGTATTTGCAAATTGTTTTTTGGATGTGAAGTGGGAAAATAATAGCAGGAAAAAAGTTGTTGCAGCCATTTGGTTAAGATTAGATAGCAAATCATTTTTTCTATTCAATGAGTTTTTTTTATTGTATCAGTAAGTGTTTGGTAGTCATTTTGTTTTCCCTTTTTTGAATTAATTACATATTGGTCCTTCATTTTTTATATGGAAAGGCTATAATGGCACGATTTCTAAAAGATGTTCAAGTTTGAATTCACGGTTTTATGGATAAGTTGTTATATAAGTAATGTTGGTGGAAATTATTCTGTTTTTTTTTACTTATGGCTTATAAATAGGAGTAATGTAAAAAAGTGAAGTTTATGAGCTTTTCCCCAAATTTACAGCACTCATAAGCCGATAAATGCGAGGCCAAGGAAACGCTTTTTAGTGTTCCTGAGTTGCATACTTTGTTACTTAATGCCATGATTAATTTTTACATTAATATTTCCCTAATTTTCGATCTAACGGTCATGATGCATAAAAACTAATAAATAAGTAAGCTTTAGAGTTGAGGAATTTAGATGCGATGTATGGTGGGTCAATTGGTTTTGGTGCACAACAACATTTTCACATGTTAAAACGATCGACCTTTTAAAGTGTATTGGCGCTGGATTTCAAAAAATGCAGTTTTAAAAGGGAGATCAGGTCGACTCTAGTCATTTACAAAGATGCAAAATCCCAGTTATAGGGATTTGGTTTATGCCTTTTAATCAGGTGTTTTGGTCTAAAACTAATCTTTGGGTCTTCTCAGACGGTGTTAGTTTGTAAACGTACATAACTATTATAGCTTCTTTTGATATAAAGTCTTTATTCAAATGTAATTCATCTGAGTTTGGATGTGCGTTGCTTACCGACCACAAAAGACTTAGCATCTTCCGTGGCTAAACTTATTCAAACAGGTGGGTCATTTAGAAATTACTATATGGTAACGTTAATGTTTTGTTTGTTTATATTTAACATTTGGCTTGGTTGGCAAATTCCGTCTAAAAATGTGTACATTTACTTTGACAGTACCATGGTGGAACCAATTTTGGTAGGACTGCAGGCGGTCCGTTTATTGCCACAAGATACGACTACGATGCCCCTTTAGATGAATTTGGTACGTTCCAGATTTAATGATATTGATCCAAGCCTGTGTATCGGAAGGATGGATAAAGGCGTGAAGATGTACAAAGAACTACGGCTCACAGGTTGGTGTTATGGGTTCTTTTATGTTGTTAAAGTGAGGTTCTTTTTTGCTTTACATGAAGTTGTACCAGATACTTTTGGCCTGATGGAAGTAGTACTATTACTAGGAAAAAAAGCTTGCAGCGTAAGTTTATAGGATTTTTTAACCAGATTATGCTTCTTTCACTTGAAACAAAACAAAATAATAAATAATCCAACATATGAATTCCTTGCGTATGATGATTTTTTTTTCATTTGAGATATATTGTACGATATAATCGATAAGGATCTAATGTTAGCGAAATGTAAGTATTACTTCATTGTGGTGCATACGTATCGTATAATAAACACTTACTATCCTACCCAATTTCATGCTTTTGCACTTATGTATTGTACGATCGATCTGGAATTTTATAAATCTGCTTTGTTGCAGGGAAATATATGCAGTGTCGATCGTGTGCGTAGCAACATGGACCCACTTGAAGAATACACATATAATCGGATATGGCATGTACATTCAATAATTTTGAATACTTTTTATGTTGGTATACACTATATAATATGATCTTATTATATATATGCCATTTTATTCATATATATTTTATTATTTTAGGCCTTTGATAAATGCCAGATTGGAGATGCGGTTAGAGAGAAATAGGGCTAGCTTGATTCAAAAGGTTTTGCATCCTCTCCACATATATAAGTTATATTTGCATTTACGCGTAAATTACAACTTTTCACAACCCATGTTTGTAAACTTTTTGTAGTTACTGAAAACGAAGAGAATTGGAGCATGGGTCAACGGCAATTCGTTTGTATTGGTCGTGTACTGTTCAAGAAAAGCAAGATTTTGGTTCTTGATGAAGCCACTGCATTAGTTGATTCAGCAACCGATAACATGATTCATGAAACAATTATGAAACACTTCTCGGACACTACTGTAATAACAGTAGGTCATAGGATCACCACCGTGGTCAATAGTGACATGGTTTTGGTTTTGAATAATGGTCAGTATGAGCTCAACTTTTCTTCGTTGTTATAATCCTGAGTTGATACATTATTTGGTGTTTATAAAAAAACTTTGATCCTGATTTCTTTGTTTTACCTGTGATATAGATTGAAGAATGTGGCTCTTGGGAGTACGCTATGAGAAATGTGTACGTTAGGCATTATATACTAAAACGCCACGTATGGGGTTCATGTTTATTCATCAAACCAAACCAACTCTAATATGAAGGTAAATCACTATTTTAAACTCTTCGTATGTTCATATTTTCTGATAAAGATTCTATTCAACCACATTAAACCCACTATGATTTTGATAGGTTAATACTTTATGATAAATACTCATATGATATCATTAGTCTTATTAATATAGTGTGATTTAATCGTTTATCTATGTGTTTAGTACATCACCTTTTTAGTGGGTATGAATCATATTATTGTTTGAACTTTGAAACAGAGTCGAGTCAAACACAGTTTTAGGGTCGTCTTATGGTGTTCTATTTAAAATTGCATTTTTAATTTGTTTTTTAAGGGGTGTTTGGGGCTGTTGCAAGACTGCGAATTTTAGTGAGCTTTGGGTGTGTAGTGCAACAGCGGTTTATGAGTCCAACAATCCATAATAAGCATGAAGTTTATTTTAACACATTGAGGGCACGGTTTATTTAAAAATAAATTGTTGACTATGACTGATAGGTATTAACAGTCGATAGATTTTGTTTAAGAATTCTCAACTTTTTCTTAGCAGTTGCTCAAGATTGGAAAGAAAATGTGTGCGAATAAGTGTTTTGAGTTATTTGATCACATTGCAAGAACAAAATTTTTGCTTCCAGTCTTTTTAATGTGAACCAATATTTGATTTACTGGAATGGTAGTTGGTTTCCAAGTTCGGATGAACATAGTGATCAGTGTGTGTCTAATCTTATAACCAGCTCAAGTTCTCAAAATTTAGAATGGAGACATATTTGGCCCCATTTGGGCTAGCTGTGGTAGAAACGGCCTTTTATTTGAGGTTAAGTAAAGCTCAGTCACCCAACTGTAGATCTCGGATTGTATACCTTTAATGATAAAATAGGAACACGTAGATTATTAGCGGGATTTAGAGACCTCATTTGCTTTGATCACTTGATGGCTTTCATTTTATAGTTCTAATTTATGCTGCCAGAATAAATAAAAATGTGGTTCTAAAGGACCCGAGTCAACTGCCAGAATAAATAGCCACCGGCGGCTTGACACTCATAATTAGAACGTGGACCACCATAAGTCTCACAGCTAGGAGTCACATAATTAACTTGCTGATTAGAACGGAACATCTGTATCATATCTTTTAAGATAAAAATTTATAAAAGAAAATAAAATAGAAAATTGGAAAATATTTTTGGATTTAAAAAAAATAAAATAGAAAATGGAAAATATATATTTTTTAAAAATATTTTTGGATTTTTTATTTTTATTATTATTATTTTTTATATTTTTACGAAAATAAACTTTCAAGACGAAAGGATCTTCAAGGCATTAACTTCGAAACAACAGGCGAAAATCGTACAACTCTCCCCGGCAACAGCGCCAAAACCTGATTCGTCGAAAACGTATCGGTAATAATATTCCCGTTAGAATCAAAAATTGCTTGAGGACAAACAATTATCAATCTTTCGAGTGTCGTAATCCCAACGAGAATTGAATTGAAAACCACGTTTATGTTTTTGAAGTAAAATGCTTGATTATCTTTTTAGATTTTTGGTTTTAGAATTTAAACTAATTTTAGAAAACTATTTTTTATACTAAAAATTATACTAATATTAATACTAGAATTATACTAATCAATTAAACTACGAGAATTATGCTAAAATGATCTAAAAGATTTATAAGACGAAAATGCTTGCTAAGTGACGTGAAAAGTTCCTTAAGTGTGAATTAAGGTTTATTAACGAATTATTATCCTTAGAAAAGACGATTTTCTCACAACGTTGGTTTTTATTGAAAACGATCCCTTAAAAATTTACTAATTACTAGATGTGTTATTTGATTATTTTCCAGATTTTGCCCTTCAAACAACCAAATGACAAATCTAAATAATTCAAAAATTTATAAATAAACTAAACCTTTTTCAAATCCATACTTAATTCCCAATTCACAATATCACTTAACAAGCACTAATAAACTACTCACTAATCATAACAATCAACAAACAAGCAAATAAAGACATATTATTAATCTAAATTATCTACACTAATGAATTGAAAAGAGAAAGAAGGTCGAACCGAATGTTGAGCCAATAATGAAAAGTAACCACCCGATTTAATAAGCTAAAGTAAATAATCAAATTCAATCAAGCTTATTAAACCCTGAAGCTCCACGCCAACGAGTTGAATCGAATACATCACAGTAACAAACATAAAACTGTTAGCTCAAAACAGTTTACCACAATTGCAAATTTCATGTTTCAATATTCCTTAAACTACCGAATTCACAATTGAAAGCCCAACAAAAAATGGACAACTCATATTTTGGGCCTGCTATCCGCTTTGCAAACTTACTTCAAATTAGTAATAGATTTTGCAAACTTACTTCAAATTATTACTTCAACATAGTAACCGAATTCAAATGAGATTTATAAGCTATAACGAGATCTAAACTAAATAAGCTATAACCTAAACGATAAGCAATTCTAAAATCTGATTTGATGAACCGAATAAGCACAAGGTGATGAGAACTTAAAGAATTATGAGCTATTTAGAAGACTAACGAGTAAATAAGCACTTATTTAAACAAATAAGCTCTCGATTATTTAAGGAGGTCCCAAGCTTAATGATAAGCTGAGTAAACCAATACTCTTGGCCTCCTCTTGACAAACCGAATCGAGCTTAAGGATAAGCTAAGCAAACCGGTCAAGCTATAAGCTTAACTGATTATGTAACAAAAACGAATAAGCCTCAAAGAAGCTAGATCTATATTCCCAATTAGCTTATAGTCGATTAAGCTATATGACAACTTATTCGAACTGAAGTAAGCCAGGAAATAAGCTAAAGGAGAGCTTATTTGAATCGAAATAAGAAAAAGAAAAAGAAAAAGAAAACTAAATAAGCTGAAGCTTATTTGATACTGCTATAAGCTATTTTCTACTCTAAATAAGCCAGAAAAGAAAGCTTATTCGAGAAGAAAATAAGCTCCTATGAATAAGCTAAAGTAAAAGAGATTTTAAGAAAATAAGTTGAAAAGAAGAAAAGAAGAGAATAAACCAACCCAATAAGCACTTAACTAAATTCCATATTCATTAATTAATAAGCCGAATAAGCAGTTACAATAAACTATAAAAGCTGATACAATAAACAGAAATAAGAATCTAAATAAGCTAAATATTTTGTGGCTAAAACTAAGATCTAAAAACTAATATTGAAAAAAATGAGGTGTAGAGTCTATTATATAGGAAAGTTGTGGGGGCAGATTTGTCAATTCCTCAAAAACGCGTTTTTAATTATAGCCAATCATTGGCTATTCCTCGTACGCGTCAGTGATGCCAGCGAATTTCAGTATAGATCCTCCAATGGGTGTTTGCCAGGTGGACTCAATCATGCGTTCAATAAACGCATTCATTTTACTCGAACCTTCCATTTGCTGTAAATAGAAATGAGAAGAAATAGTACATGTCGCACGTTGCTCCAAGATTGGCAAAAAAAATAGTTAGCTCACGCCTCTTCAACTGCAGTGTGTATCAATTTGATAACTAAATCTTAGGCCTCATAATACTGGTGGGCCAAGTATCACATTCATTGGCTGCTGGGCTAAGGTTAATATTTCCTTCATTGGGCCGAGACTTGACTTGCAGTTGGGCTGAGTTTTGATCTTGGCCCTTTTAAAGAAGTATGGGTCGGTCTGACCCATATAAATGTTGTCGAGCCGGACCAATAAGATATGAAGGCACCGTCAGACTCGTATTTTTGTGCTCTTTCCAATGGAGTGCTCAGAGAATTTTTCTGACTTCATCTTAATCTCAAATAATAACTAAACTTGATCAGATCGAACCCGAAAATTCCCGTTTTTGCTTTGTTTTCAATTCTTAGTACCTACAAGACATAAAAACACAATACAAACATATTTGCAATATAATTTTCCGTATTTTAGTGTTTTTAGTCCGTTTTATAGTGTTTTCCGGGGTATAAATGATGTGTGTTTAAGCACACATCAACTAGTCCCTCATCTACATAAGTAGAACTTCATATACTATGTTCAATACATAAGTACATTGCTACTTGTAGGCATTTTAAAAGAGTAGGAAAGTAAATAAATTGCTATTTGCTTTATACTGGCGATGTAACACTTACAATGTTGACAAAACTAGTGGGAGCCTTGCGTTTTACTACTGAAAAGACATTCATATAATGTTGTCAAATTTAGTGGGAGCTACAAGATTTATTTCCTTGTTAGTTGCCCATATTATTTCTAGCTTGCTTTAAAATAATTCATTACTTTCCGAATATGAATGACCATGGTTTTAAGGAAAATTGCATTTTATTTTATAAGATAACATGTTGTCTTTCTGATGTTGCTTTCCGAAACGTTATCTATAGAATAATAATCTACAATTCCTTATGAAACGTTATGGTTCGAAATCTACTTGTAATATCTATGACACTATCATATTATTTATACAATCGAGCGCTTGTCGTATTGTTTGTCTACTTTAGATCATGTTGTCTCTTAAACAAGTGGGAGAAATCTTAAGTGTGTGCAAGGAACAACATATAACAATATGATTATTGGTTTCTCTTGACCGCGAGGTAAGAAAGCTAATATTTTTACTAGGACTTAAACACACAAGATGATTATTGCCCTATTACATTTAAATGTCAAGATATAATATATAGCTACTTCAACTCATTGACTATATGTTTTTAGTGTCAAAACAATTTGGTTAATTATGAAAATCATATCAATATGAAGTAGAAATTAACATGGAAATTACAAATTGACCAACTCAATACTTTTGCTCATAATTACTTTAGTTTGTATAATTATGTTTGCTTGATAAGACATAATTATGAAGTCCTTGAATTTATCAATGACTCATAACATAAAGTAAGTAGTAAAATTGTTATGTCTTCTTGTTAACACATTAACATGATGTCCTTGAATTATTCAAAGACTTGTAACGTATACTTGACATGTTATGTTTTCTTGAAACACATGAACATAGAGTTATTGTAATATTCAAATAAATATATGTTATAGCATGCATTTGGTTTTTAAATACTATGTATTCAATTTGGCTCGACCCAATTGACAAGTATTTGACCTAATGAGAATTAAGTTATCTAAGAAATTCTGATCTAGTCTTACAATTCCAATACTCATAGAACACCACATTATTATGGTATGTCTAATGTGTTGAAACAAACTATATTCGTATTGTTTGATTTCTAATAACTTTAATTGCTCTACCTCCAAAATCTATCAAGGTTAGAAATTTGCGTGTGTTATGGATATACTCAATATAGTTCCAACCTAGAAGGTATTCAAGACATTATTTATTTATGGATTGGGATGAATCCCATTATGTCTTGATTAAAGTTCTAAAATTTGTTAATATCTTATGAAGCATATTATTAACAAGCTAGAGATGAGAACTGTAAAATGTGTTTTGTGTTTCTCAATAAAGAATAATTCATTGTTGCTTAAATACTAAGTAATTAGAGAATTATCTCTATTTACAAAAGTATGTGGGAGCATCTATAGATCTTTAAGATATTCAATAACAAAATACATAACCTTCTGAATTCACTTGCTGATGTCATACTAAGGTTAAACATGAAAATGTCGAACCAAAGTATAATGTAACTCTCATTCATAAATCTGTAAGGATGCCTCATCAATGGAGTGATATTTTAATATCAATGCTGAAGAATATAAGTTAAAGGGTCATAGTAAACCTGCTAACTAATAAGATGAATTATCACATCTTGAATCTGATAAATATCTTAGAACTATGAATGAAAAGATGCAGTCTTTAAAAGACAATCAATGTTTTGAGATTGATTGATCTTTCACCAAACAGTAAAATGTGAGGTTAGAATGAGTTTCTTTTAAAGAAAAGCTCATAAGGACAAGATTGTATACATATTAATGCCTGACTGATGATAAGAGTTTTAATCTTACTCAAGCAATTGACTAGGATTAAATCTTTCTTTTCTACACGCATTAATTATATAAAGATAACTAATTGTCATACATGTTTTCTTGAATCTGAAATATGGAAAATTAAGGTTCATAACTCTTTCCTTAATGATTACCTTTGCGAGGACGGTGTGTAATCAGAAGGGTTATGATTCTATATCTGAAATATGGCAATTAAGTTTTATGACTCTTTCCTTATGATTACCTTTTGCGAGGACGGTGTGTAATCAAAAGGTTTATGAGTTCAAATAATCTTTATAAAGTATACAAGATAATATAATCCAAGTGTGGATTGGATCATGCATCTAGGAGCTGAAATCTTAAGTTTAATTACAATATGATTTTAGATTAAATTAAGATAACTCCTGAGTACACATGACATCAAGTGGGAGCACTATGTTTATTATCTTAAAATTCATATGTTGTGTAACATATTGAAAGCATCATTCCATCAAAGCTAGATGTTAATCCTTGAGCTTGGAATGAAACCTTACTTGTGAATTTAGAAAATAAAACAAACGACATTGGAATAAATGTTTATTAAATAAACATATGCGGTGATTAAGTCCAACACAATGCAATATATCATTGAAGCAAGTCTTAAATGGTATATTTCACTTGAGATAATTTATTACATGGATGGAAACCCTGTATTTTTTACTAAGGATTCATCATGTACATATTATATTGTGTATGAGACTGGTTTTTTCTTTTGCACAAGAGCAAGATGAGCTAACAACAATATCTAATTGAGAGTGTTTAGAAGACTGTTAAAACAAACATTTACGAATTATAAGGCATAGTGATGTTTGTATACGCTGATGCTAGAGGATAACCAACCCTAGTTTAAAGTAGGATTTCATCATTTATGATAAATCTGCTAACTAGATATGCTCAACTAAGAGCATTGTTGCATTACACATTATAGAATAAGAATACTTTACATTTTAAGAACCTGTAAAGACGACTGTCAGTATGTCATTGACTTTTAATACCCTATAAAAGGTATTGCGACATCTCCATACTATGACACTTGCAATAGTATGCACGTGTGAGATAAGACACTCATCATATCATTCAAATCCTCACAACTTGTGAATTTGAAACAAGTATTCGGAAAGTTTACTCAGATGACTATTTAGCTGTCTTGTAAAGAGAGAGTTGAGAATGTTGGAAACATTAGATTTTAACTTACTAATTAGTCTTATGCATATCTGTTTTATTAGTATTTTGATAATTAGGATTGTAAGACAATTTTTATTTTCTGATGAATAAAGATACTTGGTATTCTTTTATTCATATAATAATTGTTATCCTATATTTGCATGTTTAATCCGTGAATGATTTTATCATTCTAAATATGTCTATTGTCGACTAACAATATGGGAATATTGTTACATTAAGGCAAATGTGAGTGTTGGTTGTATTATTAGGAATACATGGATGGTTCCTGCCAAACTCATATGTTATTCACAAGGGATGCATATTGGACGCCCCAACCTTCGAATATTTACTTTTGGATCCTTGTCATGAGTAAGATATCGAAAATGGTTAAATAAGTCATCCTTAGACTTGAGATACAAACAAGTTCTGCATGTGTGGATATCACTTTTTGACTATAAGTTAAACGCTAACATGAAAATGGTAGTTATAAAGGCTATTCTTGGAAGTGATGTGAAGCAACATCCACAACACTTGTAATCAATAAAGAATTTGTTCCTCCACTTGATATGTGCAGAATGATATCATGGTCCCTCTTCAGAATTAATTAGATGATTGTGTGGCCGCACCCAAAGTGCAATTCAAGATGATTCTTGATTATGTTTGGTAGATCTAAATTAATTTCAATAATGAGAATCTAAATAGTTAAACTAATGAGTTAGGATCCATATCCATGGTTTAACGGTATCTGTAACCAAGGGACGATAATAGCAAGTAATACATAACAATTATACTGAGAGTGTTCTTGAAACTTCATCTCAGGTATTTCTAGTTTTAAAAACAAATGAGAGTGTTGCTAGACGTTTCCATTGTTAGTATAAATGGAATATGCTACTCCAACTCCCAAGTGGGAGCTATTGGAATATGGTAGTTGGATTCGCATGTTATGAAACTAGAAGTACGTGAGCCTATTGGGGGCACACACGTTAAGACACGAAGAGTACGTTTATTATATATATACTTCACGAAATATATATTTAAATGTTCGTTAGTTTCCGTTATTATTTTATTACTAACTTAACGGATATTTAAATGTAAACCAAAGGGACTAAATTGAACAAAACCCAAACCATATGGGTGCCTAATGTGAGCCGACCCATATGTGTTTCCAAAGGGGTGTTTGGGGCGGTTTAGGAGAGGAGGGAAAAAGGAAGGAATTGAGGTTCCCTTGTTCACCAAGGACTAGGGTTAGGTGCCTATATAAACACCTATACCTAGCCTCATTATTCATTCATTTAAAACCCTAAAATCACCTAAAGGATTTCGGTGCTCTCTCCTCCTCGAGATCCGATTGTGATAAAATTCTTAAAGGGATTTTCGGTTCTTTCCTACCTTCTAGAATCGATTTCGATTAAGCCCTTTAAAGGAAATTTTGGTTCTTTCTTCAAGCTCTTTCGACTAAACCTTAAAGGGTTGCTGGTGCGACTTGGTATCCCACTCAATCGACTACATCAGCTTCAGGTTTCGGTTTATAAGTTCTCCAAGTCGACAACAGTAAGAAACCGAATTAGGGTTTCGGTTCTTGGATTTTCTATTAACCGATTTCGGTTAAAACCCTAATTAGGGTTTCTGGATTTCGGTTCAAGCTACAAAAGAGAATTGTGGTTTCCGGTTCAAGAAAAGAAGTATACACTAGATGTTAGAGAGACGTGAAGTAAAGACTAGCATCTTGACGTATTTGTTTGACGTGTTGTGTAAGAAACCGTAGATGTGGTAACTTAATCACTAAGATTCAAGATCAAGATTCGCGTTTATTGACTTTTGTCATTAAACATAACGGTTAGTTTTTCTTACCTTATTTTTGTGTTAATCTTTAATATCAAACTAGATCCGTCCGTTGCGTACTCGTAGTAAACATGGTTTACTAGTTGTGAAATCCTAAAACCACACACTCACCAACAAAACTTTTTTATTAAGAACACACACTACATTTGTAAGATCAAAAACTTTTTCATCATAATAACACATAATTTCTTATAACAGTGAGATGCTGAAAGAGATGATGTAACGTTGTTTTGTGAGTTTTTTTTGGAACAATTGCAAAAGTTGCTCGTCGTAAATACACAAAGTTAGAGAGTTGCTCGTAAGAGTGATCAAGCTTTTTGCTCAATATGCTTAGTTCAGGTTATGCGGTGATTGTTTAGTTTCTTGTAAGTTACAAGAAACAAAACAATTGTCGCATAACTTGAACTAAGCATATTGAGCCAAAAAACTCGATCATACTTACGAGCAGCTATAGCTATAGCTACAGACTTTATGTATTTATGATGAGCAACTCTTGCATTCGTTCAAAAAAACTCATGGGCGTGATGGTTGGAAAACCAAACATTCTAGATTCTTACAAATGGTACCAGATGGGCTACACCATCTTAATGACTTCAGCCTTTGTTTTGGCTGCGTTGGCTTCTGGTTCAAGAAAAGGGCGTTTCTATAAGATTTGTTCTGTATTACTTGTTTATGTGAAGAGTGTCCTTTTTCTTGTAACACTTTTTTTCTTTATTTCCCCTCGCCACACTCCTTTTATTGGTTTTTAGTGGGTCTGTAGTTCTAATGATTCATATGTAAGTCAGGTGGATTTATTGGAGAATGTTTATCTAAAAGTGATGTTTTTTGTTCTTCCTATGACCTTATCAATTTTACAAAAAGTGGTTGTATTGTAGTCTGGTTGAACTTTATGATGTTTTATATTCTCTTATGTGATAAGATTTTCATAAAAGATCTATTTATGAGTAGCTATAAAGTTTCATCAAGGAGTTTGATTTAAAATTTTGTTAGTTTTGTGAATAATTTACTTCTCATTAGCACCCGTTTTTGTTTCCATATGTATCTATTAATTAGATTTCTAAATGCACGATTACAGTTCATTTACTATACCTTGTTATTAGGTTTGTGGTAGATTTAAACGTTGATAAATTACTAGTATTTCTTAAATCGTTTTTGTTGCAAGGTTTTCAAGATCGGGATCCTACCCAGGATCGTTTTCGTCTTTACAAGATCGAGATCGTAAAGTCTGATCGGGATCGTAAGATCCTACTATAATGTCATTGTCTCAATAGTCTTTGTAATATTATACAAATCTACTGTTAGATATTAGAAAAAGACTCTGTCACCCCGTGTATTTTACCGTTTATTGTAGCTCGTAGTTAATCGTTTAATGTATAACATTCGGTAATGGGCCGGGTATTAAACCCAACGTGTAAGCCCACTACCAAGGCCTTTAGGCCGGTTTTGTAAGCAACTATATAAGCCTCTTCCATGCCTTGGAAGAGGTGGTTAGTCATTTCATAATACAAGTTCACTTTCTCTTACTAGAAAGTTTTTCTCTCTAACTTTCTCCCTCTAGACTTGACTAATCCATATATCTTCCATTGTGTTATGATTTCCAATATCCTACAATTGGTATCAGAGCCTTAACTCGCTAGCTAGAAAAACTTGTATTTTCACCTAAAAACGCCTAAAAATCACCCTTTTGAACGTTTTTGCTTGGTTTCTTTTGCACAACTTAGGACTAGAAGGCTATAGCAACTATAACAACGTGAAATTTAACATCACAAATGCCAAGATCAAAGAGAACTAAGGAAAAGACTATAAACCTTCAAAAACCAAACTTTTGATCTAAACTAACCAAGAAAACGCACACACAATCTAGCTAATCATCCCATGTGCTCTGATACCAATTGTAGGATATTGGAAATCATGACACAATGGAAGATAGATGGATTAGTCAAGTCTAGAGAGAGAAAGTTAGAGAGAAAAGCTTTCTAGTAAGAGAAAGTGAACTTGTATTATGAAATGACTAACCACCTCTTCCACGGCATGGAAGAGGCTTATATAGTTGCTTACAAAACCAGCCTAAAGGCCTTGGTAGTGGGCTTACACGTTGGGTTTAATACCCGGCCCATTACCGAATGTTATACATTAAACGATTAACTACGAGCTACAATAAACGGTAAAATACACAGGGTGACCGAGTCTTTTTCTAATATCTAACAATCTCCCCCTAAGGGAGGTCACCCAAAAAATACTAACTTAAGCTCAGCAATCTTCTGATTGATCTTGTGTTCAGCTCGTAGTCTTTGATTCTTTATGTGATATCTTGTACTTTGAAGTAGCGATCTTAGTCTTGTGGCTTGTGATTGAACTTGATATGTGAACTTGAGCTTCTTTGAGATCATCAGCCAAATCTATTCTCTGATCATCAACTTATTGTCTTTCACCGTCTTGTGCTTGTGACACCTGGACTGGCATGCTCATACCTTTCTTGATGGTGAAAGCTTTATTATTCGTCGTTCTTGAAGTTCCTTTAACTTTAATACTTGATCACTTCGAAAGGACTTTGATATCAGAGTTGCGGAATCTTTGAAACATACACTTGAGCTTTCATGAGTTCTTTAGATATATCGGTCGAGTATGAGCATGCGGTTATGAAATAGACTCCACTGGAACGAGGTATCTCCATCTCCATCTTTACTTGAACCTGTAATAAAACAGTTAGCAATAAAGCTTGTGGACGAATATGGCTTTGTTATTCGCCCGAGTTTGGTTGGATTAACCTCCAGATCCTGTGAGGACCGACCTGTGATCAGGTAGATTCAATCTTAAGAAGAATCTCCTTGACATGATTTCCAGTATAAGTGTCGGATCTTCTAATGTATAAACATCAGAGTCGCCTTACTTGCATGTTCTCTTAATCGGAACGTCTCAAAGCAGACAACACGATAAGAGTGAATCGGTTAGTTACTATCTTACCGATTGAAGAAGAAAATTGATTTGAAAATCAATCGACGTGTCACTTGAGAAAGTATTTTTGTGACACATCGAGAGTGTTAAGCTTTTATCAAAATTCATCAATCGTCAATTCATAATCTGGACCAATTCGATATCCAGTGTCACAAGTTTGACCCATTAAGGATCTCACAAGTCACCTACCAAGAGCTTGTTTGATGTTGGATCTAGCAGGATTTCCATCTTCACTGTGATACTTAGGTATCACTCGGATGTTCTGGCAATACCATAAGGATAATGCGTAGGACTCTTATGATAACCCTTGTTTTCACATTGTGTGAAGAACAAGTAATATGGAATAGTCTCCTAATGAGATTGATTAATGATCTCTTGGCTCTAGACTCAATTGTGCGTTATGGTTTTAGTGATCGAAGGCTGGAGCGGACTGCCACCTTTTCAATATCAACTAACTCGAAGTGAGAAAGTTAATAGATAACGTGTTTAGTCTCCGTTTGAAATGAAACAGAAATCTTTTAAGAGATTCTGAGTGGCTAGGGAGGGTTGTGCATTGCATCACTGGGTCTATGATGTCAGTCTTCAATGTCAGCAATCATCATTGTGATTCTGACAACAAATGTATTGACCCGGTTTCTGCCTAAGTGTATGGAGGGCTTCTTTCTTTACACCCTTTATCCTTACATTTCTTTTTCATTCTTCAACCTCTTTAGTGCTTACCGAGACTTCATGACTAGAACCTTGTTGGGTTTGTTCCAGTTCTAGCTCCATCTCAATCAGCACTATTCCTTTATTCTCACATTTACTCCTTTTTTATGTCATACCTAAGAACTTCTATACTAACTAGTGGATTGTCCCTGGTTAGATCCCTCCAGTTCTGGCTGGATCATGGGAACTAATACCTAACCTTACCAACCTTATAACTCTGATAAAATTAAATACATGGTCAGTCTTTTTGGTACAGTTCACCTTGCCATAAAACCACTTGAAAGACTCAATCAGGTACTTATGATATAAATATCAAAGCCTTTAGTACCTTGATTGTTTTTGAATTTTTAGAAACGCTCCCCCTCAACATGTGCATAGATTAAACAAAAGTGGGTAGCACAAGGAGGATGGAGTATACATATGAGTCTACAAAATCACATTTTTTAATCAGTTTTTATATTTAAATCACATTTTCTCTCATTATCAAATATTTCAAACCCTTTGATATTTTGGATACCTATGGATTAGAATATGTTGGAAAAACTGGGAGAAAAATGTGCTTATTAATCACAAGCCGAGTGGGGAACATATTAATGCTCCCACTTAATCTATGAGGGATTCTGTTAGTGTCAGGTATGATAGGTTTGAAGGAGTTGTAATTTAATGAAAATTTCATGAAAAATTCATACACTAACACATAACACTAAATACAACACTACTCTATAATGTACAAGATACAATATATACACCACAAAAGATATTCACCTGAATGCAGAGATGATGTGTTCATTCGGTTCTCTGAAGGAGTCTGTAGTCAACATCTCGTACGCGACCACCAACAAAGCATTCCAAGTTTTGGAAGATCCTTCTGGTCTTGAGTCTCCGTTCAATGGCATGTATAAATTTCTTGCTCCTTGTCACATCCTTATCAGTCCAAAACCGCGTGTTCATACCCGGATTGAGCCGATTAACCTTGTACTCCTTAACTCTGTAATCCATTGCTTCCAGAATATTTGTCAACGTACCATCACTGAATTTGTAAATCTCATTGAACCTCATAATCTTTTGTTCATTGTTACAGACAGGGAACACAACTGCACGAGACGACTCAATGATTGTATAGTCATGCTTGTACTCGAAGCCTTTTGCATCCCATCCTAGTTTAGTGAGATTCAGTGGTATATGCTTAATTACACATACCTTTTACCTATAAAAAGGAGCCTAAATGACAAAAAACGGACATAAAATGCCAAATATATGTGTGTTTTGCTATTTGTGTTGTGCAGGTAATGGATATTCACTAAAGGACAAAAACGAAGCCAAAATTGACAAAACCGAGCACGTGAATGGAAAGAGCATGAAAAGTCAAAGCCAAAGACGTGTGCATCTTAAATGCACCAACCCGTACCCAAGTTAATGGGCCGAGTCAGCCCATTAAGCTTATTTATTAAATCAAAGCCCATATCATAAGCCTAAATCATTTATCCAAATCCATGATCAACCCGGCCCAATAACAAAGCCCAAACCAAAAAAAAACCGTTAGCCCTTAACAATAACACCCTTAAACCCCTTTTCACCGTTAGTCCTTAGGGACTAACATAGTTAGTCCCTAACCACTCACACCGTTAGTCCTTAACACTAACAACCGTTAACTCAATCAAAACAAAAACCCGCCAAACACTATTCATCTATCTCTTTCAATTCGACCCTGCACCCAAGGCAAAACCCCACCCCAACAAGAAGACAAGTCCACCATGGCAATCCCATGAAGACCCATTGGCTGATGGGACAAGGACAAAAGATTAAGGGCTCAGATTATACTACTTGGAGCCAAAGCAAAATGGATGGCTAAGATGATGGTTTCGAGCTCACTCACACAAGAAACACACCTCTCATACCTCTCACAGAAGTAGCACAGATTGAAGACCTAGATGCTTCCTCTTTGGGCTATAAATAGAGGGCTTACTCTTATAGTTAGGGAGATTTTTTTTACCTTGTAATTTACAGCTTATATTAATTAGCTTATTGTAGCTTTCTTTCAAGTATTGTAATGTTTTAAAAGTTTAATGAAAGTTTGAGTTTTAATGTTTAAATTCTGTTTTTAAGTTAATGAAGCTTATGTTTTAAAAAAATGTTTGTTAAGCTCTCTTAACCTCTTTTCCTTGTTACTTAAGCTGTTTACTTAAACAATATAAGCTTTCCATAGCTTATAGAGTTTAAGTCATTTTTTTCTCAAAATCACTCAAAAGCTAAAGTGGAAGATAAGCCAAAAAGGGAAGGGCTTATTGCTGTTACTAGCTTGTTTTTAAACAAGCTAGAGCTTGTAGACAAAGCTCTAAAGAGCCATTTAAGCCCTTGTTTAAGCAAAGGGCCTTGTAAGTTTCATTTTCATTTTTTAGTTTATTTTAGCTTTTTCATGTAGCTTATTGTTTATTGCTTAATTGTGGTAAAATATTGCTTACTTGTGCTTAATTTGCTTATATCATCAATTTTTTTAATAATCCAAGCCTAAATCAGTTTAACTTAATTTAAAAATGGATTTGAGATTTTTAAAGGGGTGTTTGGGACAAGCTACTTTAACATGTTAAAATAGAGTGTCAACTGCTTTTGGTGTTCATCTTAGTTTTCATAAGCTTTCAATAAGTTTAAAAGTTAGTTTTCTCATGTTTTCAATAAGTTTTATCAAGTTTTGTTCCTTACTTTATCAAATTCCTAGTCTGCTTAGTCTATAAGTGTTCCATACAGCTTATATAATGAATTTCTTAAAAGGATACTTAAGTTGTAGTTTTAAGTGATCAAATGAGTTTCTAATGCACCTTTGTACATCTGTTTTGAGGTCATAGTTGTTGGAAAAGTATTTTGAATACTTTGGGATCTAATTCAGTTTAGCTTGTTTGAATGTCTTAAGAGACAGCTTTTACAGATCATTTTAGGTTTCATTCTAGCTGATTTTTTTTAATTTTGATGTCAATTAGCTTATTGAAGTAAGATTTTAATCTGTTTTAAGTTTTTAAGTTATCAAAAGTGTTTTTGTGCCTTAAATCTTAGGCTGCAATTAGCTAAAAATTCCAAAAGCAAGTAGTGTAGTCTGTCATTTCATTTCATCATTTTCTAGCTTATTTAATTAGCTTATCTGCTTGAATTTTGCTTATTTAAGATATTAGAGTCTAGTGATTATTATGTTTTAGCTTTTTGAGTTTTTACTTTAGCTTTAGTTTTCTTTTATAAGCTTCTAAAATCACTCAGTATATACTGAGTGATTATAGGATATCTCAAAATCATCAAACTGTCAACTTAAGTCCTTTTTAGCTTATTTCTTTGTCATGTCTGCTTAATCCCTGCTTATTTGAGTTTATTAAGTCAAGTTCTTAATCTGTTCTTAGATTTTAGCTTATTCTTTGTACTTATTTGTTCTATATCTTAACTTTAAGTTTGGTAAAAAGTCCTTAAATTCTGTTTTTAAGTCCAACTGCCTTAATGCATTTGGTAGCTTTCTAGCTTATTTTGTTTGCTTATTTTTAATCCCTAGTGCTCATTAGGTCTAGGTCTTTATGTGTTTATAGTTTTTAGCTTATTTCTATGCTCATTAGATCTTTAGTCTTAGCTTAAAAGTTTAGGTCATAGTCTTTTATAAGCCTTTAGAGTCTGCTGTCTTAGAGTTTTTAACTGTTTTTCAGCTTATAATTTTTGCTTATTTTATAGTCCTAAGTGCTTATTAGGTCTATGTGTAGGTATGTTGCTAGCTTTTTGGTTTTCCATTAGCTTATTGAGTCCTAAAAAGCCCACACAGTTTTAGCTTTAGTCACTTAATCCATTTTGTAAAACTAGATGTCATTTGTGCTTTTTTGTAGCTTATTTTTAAGTTCTGTCAAAAAGCCCTTCATTAAAGTTGCTTAGTTTTGCTTATTTTATAGCTTTTTTCAAAAAGAAAATAATAAAAAAATTAATTTTCAAAAAGGGAAGCCACATGGGTCGAACCTGTGACCTCCCCTTCACACACCCAACACCTTAACACCACCACACACTGCCAACTCGGCCTTGGGTCTTTTTCGTTATAACTTCACCCCATTTTTCTTTTATACCCTTTTAGCTATTAAGCCTTTCAGCCCTTTTTAGCTTAATAACAGCTTATTTCAATAAGCTGTTTGTACCCTTTTATTTTTCTTAAGTTCTAAACTGTTCAAAGGACTTTTCTTGAATTTTTCAGTTTTTTATAAATTAGTTTAATATTTTTAATAATATTTTTAGATTAAAACAATTTTTAATTCATAATAAATTAAATAAAAGTCAAAAAATATAATTCTTTTTTCTAAAATTTTCTTTTATCATTTAGGACCTTTAAAAATTAAATTTGCTTTTGTAGGGTTTAAATTTGATAATTTAGGTTTTAGAGTCGCGTTTTTAATTCCCGTTAACGTTTTTAGGTTCGATCTTTAATTTCTTTAATTGTTTACTTGCGTTTATTTGTTTTTGCATATTATTTGTAGAAATAGAATCCTAAATCAAAATTTTGATCATTCAATCACTCGATCACGAACTTAACCTTGATTTTCAATTCACGCCTCGTCAGGATACGACTCGGGAAGGTTTTGAATTTTACTTTGGATAAAAGTAATCTTCTATAAAACCTCTTCCACACTTTCATTATTTGATATTTTGATTTTAATTATATATATGTATATTAAGTTATATATATAAGTATAATTAAGTTGAAATCAAATTTTTGGCGCCGCTGCCGGGGAGGTTGTGAAACGATTATTGTGTACGTTTGAAGATTAGTGTTTGAAGACCCTTCCCCGTGAAGTTATCGCTTTCATTTGTGAATATTTTCTTCTATTATCAAGTAATCAAAAATACCAATTTTTTAAAAACAACAAAATCAACCGTTATGTCACTTGTGAAATCGGCTCACCTTTAGATTACAAACTATAAGAGAGGTATAAGAAGGGTTGATCTGATGATCTTCGACCCGAAAGGAGAAGGTTTTTAAAATGCTTCGCGCTTACCCGCTCCTCCGCTTCTTTGTGCGTTTTCTAGAGAGCTACCGTACACTCGTTTGATTATCGGTTACAAAAATATTTTTCTTTTTATTTCTCTTATTTTATTTTTAGTGCATGCGTACTCGCTCTTCATCAAATTTAATTGCCGAATCTTCAACGACTTTGAAACGTCGTAATCGTAGACGTTCCAAGCAAAGAGTCGAACCGTTTTCTCTTGAAGAGAGTCCCGTAGTTATGATGGCTGATCAACGTACTATGGCGGAATTACTCCAAGCACCCATCGAGGGTTACAGAGATGCTATTGTTATTCCCGCTATTCTCGCGGAGAATTTTGAGCTTAAACATGGTCTTCTAAATCTTGTAACTTCTAAACAATTTTACGGATTTGAGAAAGAAGATCCACATGCTCACATTCGTTGGTTCAACAAGATTACTTTCACAATTAAGTATAAAGATGTGCCTAATTCGTCGATTAAGCTTATGCTTTTTCCCTTTTCTATCGAGGGGGCAGCCCGGATTTAGCTCGAAAAAGAACCCCCTCGTTCTATTCTTACTTGGGAAGATCTTGTTACCAAATTTATTAACCAATTCTTTCCTCCTTCAAAAACTACAAATCTCCGGAATGAAATTATGAATTTTCAACAACGTTTTGATGAATCATTTTGTGAGGCATGGGACCATTTCAAGGATCTCCTTCGTGCATGCCCACATCACGGTTTTACGGAGTTGCATGAACTTGATACCTTCTACAATGCTTTGACCCCAACCGATCAAGATTCTTTGCATGCCACCGCCGGTGGCAATCTTTTGACTAAAACTCCTCGAGATGCTTTAACAATTATTGAAAACAAGTCAAAAGTTCGCAATTCACGAAACAAACTGATTGTTTCAAAAGTGAATACGAATGCTTCTTCTTCTTCTACCCCTCATTCTCCCGAGATTGCCGCTCTTGTCGACGCCGTTAAGGCTATGCTTCATCAGAAATCTTCTCCTCCCGCTTCCGTGAAAGCAGTCGAGGAAATTTGTGTTACTTGTGGTGGACCGCATCCTTACCACCAATGTCTTGCCACCGATGGCAACGTTTTTCCAGAATATCAAGATAATATTCAAGGATATGTTTCAGCAGCCGCAGTGAACTATAATCAGGGAAATACCGGATACCGTCCTCAAAGTGTAGCTAACCAAATTCGACCACCGGGTTTTGCTCAAACAAATGTGCAAAATAATCAAACCCGATACAATAAAGGTTACAATCAAAACCGAGGAAACAATCAAGGAAATCCGAGTTATCAAGCTCCGATTCAGCAAACTCAAGTTGCTCCTTCGAATGAATTGTCAAATTACAAGAAGATAATTGATACTAATATAAAAGCCATGCAAAATCAAATTAATAGTGTGAAAAGTGAATTGAGGAATGAAATGCAAACTTCAATACAAACTTTAATGTCAAATAAAACCAATGAGCTTAAGAATATGATGGCTGTTTTTTCCAAATGAATACCGCTTCTTCCTCGGGTTCAAGACTACTTCCTAGCAATACCATTGCTAACCCGAGAGGTGACTTGAAAGCAATCACCACCCGAAGTGGTATTTCTTATGATGGACCTCCAATTCCACCTCTTCCTAAGGTGGTGGAACGGGAACCCGAGGTGACAAAGGATACGGTGCAACCAAGTACCGAAAACATCCAACCTCTGGTAGTCCAAATTCAAGCTCCAATTGATGAGCCCGTCTATACCTTATCCTTCGAGAGCCAACAAACAAAATCTCCATGAAAAAGATGATAAACTAGCTTTGAAATTTGTTGAAATCTTTAGGGAATTACATTTCGAGCTCAGTTTCGCGGATGCTCTTCTACATATGCCGAAATTTGCTTCAATGTTTAAAAGTCTCCTTAATAACAAAGAAAAATTGTTTGACTTAGCTAAAACACCGGTGAATGAGAATTGTTCGGCGGTTATCCTAAAAAAGTTGCCCGAAAAACTTGGAGACCCCGACAAGTTTCTTATTCCATGTGATTTTCCGGAGTTAGTTGAATGCTTAGCCTTGGCCGATCTTGGTGCAAGCATCAACTTGATGCCTCTTTCCATATGGAAGAAGCTCTCACTCCCCGAACTTACTCCTACTCAAATGATTCTTGAACTTGCAGACCGATCGACTACTAGTCCATCCGGTATTGCCGAAGATGTCTTTGTAAAAGTAGGAAAGTTCCATTTTTTGGCCGACTTCGTAGTCGTTGATTATGTTGTCGATCCTCGGGTTCCCTTAATTCTCGAGAGACCCTTTTTCAGGACGGCACGTCCTTTGATTGATGTTTATGGTGAAGAATTAACTCTCCGAGTTGATGATGAAGCCATAACCTTTAAAGTTGGTCAAACTTCGAGATACTCCTACAATGATGCTGTATCAATTAATCGAATCGATGTCATCGACGTAGCTTGTGAGGAGTATGCTCAAGAAGTGCTCGGATTCTCGGATAGTTCTACGAGTGGCAATCCCACTCCGTCTTTAGATCCTATCCTTTCTACTTCTTCCCCCTCTCTTACACCTTTTGAGGAAGGTGACTTCATTTTGGAAGAAATCAAAGCTTCTCTTACAAATGATTCAATTCCACCGGGAATTGATGATGACGACTTTGATCCAAAGGGAGACCTTCTTCTACTCGAGAAGTTATTAAACGATGATCCATCATCACCTCTCCCTCCGAAAGAACTTCATGTTGAGGAACTTAAAATCGTAAAATCTTCTATTGACGATCCTCTGGAGCTTGAGCTCAAGGATCTACCTTCTCATCTTGAGTATGCATTTTTGGAGGGTACCGATAAACTACCCGTCATAATTGCTAAAGACTTAAAAGAAGATGAGAAGGTCCGACTTCTAAAGGTTTTAAAGTCACACAAGCGTGCCATCGCTTGGAAAATCTCCGATATAAAGGGTATTGACCCTTAATTTTGTACTCACAAAATATTAATGGATGATGACTCTAAACCGAGAATTCAACATCAAGGACGGGTGAACCCAAAAATTCATAAGGTTATCAAAAAGTAAGTTATCAAACTCCTTGATGCCGAATTGATTTATCCTATCTCCGATAGCCCGTGGGTTAGCCCCGTTCATTGTGTGCTTAAGAAGGGCGGTATAACCGTAATTGAAAATGATGATAATGAGTTGATACCTACTCGATTAGTTACGGGATGGCGTGTATGCATTGACTACCAAAAGTTAAATGATGCCACTCGTAAAGATCATTTCCCGTTACCGTTTATGGACCAAATGCTTGAGAGACTCGCGGGAAACGAATACTATTGTTTTCTAGATGGTTTCTCGGGATACTTTCAAATTCCTATTGACCCGCAAGACCAAGAGAAGACCACCTTCACTTACCCTTATAGGACGTTTACCTACCGACGCATGCCTTTCGGCTTATGTAATGCTCCGGGCACGTTCCAAAGGTGCATGATGGCCATTTTCCACGACATGATCGAGGAAACAATGGAGGTATTTATGGATGATTTCTCGGTCTTTGGGGATTCTTTCTCTTCATTCCTCTCCTATTTAGACAAAATGCTCGAACCATGCAAAGACACTAATTTAGTTCTAAATTGGGAGAAATGCCACTTTACGGTAAAAGAAGGCATTGTTCTAGGACATAAGATTTCAAAGTCCGAGATTGAGGTCGAAAAAGCTAAAGTTAATGTTATAGCTAAACTCCCACATCCGACTTCCGTTAAAGGCATTCGAAGTTTTTTAGGTCACGCCGGTTTCTATCATCGATTTATTCAAGATTTTTCTAAAATTGCCCGACCGATGACCCATCTTCTTGAAAAAGATACCCCTTTCATCTTCTCGAAAGAATGTGTTGAATCATTTAATATACTTAAGAAGAAGTTAACCGAAGCTCCGATTTTAGTTGCCCCCGATTGGGACATACCATTCGAAATTATGTGCGATGCTAGTGATTACGCGATAGGTGCAGTCTTGGGGCAACGTAAGACTAAACATTTTCAGCCTATACACTATGCTAGTAAGACCATGACGGATGCTCAAGCACATTACACTACGACAGAGAAAGAATTATTAGCCGTAGTGTATGCTTTTGAGAAATTACGGCCATACTTAGTCTTGTCGAAGACCATAGTGTATACGGACCACTCGGCTCTTAAATATCTTCTTGCCAAGCAAGATTCTAAACCGAGATTGCTCTGGTGTATTCTCCTAATCTAAGAATTTGATGTCATTATTCGTGATAAAAAAGGAGCAGAGAATCTCGCGGCCGACCACTTATCAAGACTTGAAAAGACTTGAAAATCCCCCCAAGAGTTCTCGTATAAACAAGGAAATACCAAAACATTTCCTCTCGGAGCTTTTGGTATGGGTACATTTTTTGGTGCTTCTAGTACCTCATAGGTTTTTCACGACATTGCAAACTACCATGTGAAAAATTTTATTGATGAAAGGAATTCGTCCCCACAAAAGAAAAATACTACAAAGATTGAAGCATTATTTTTGGACGGACCCCTTACTTGTTTGCGAATTTTTCATCAAATGATTAGATGATTGTGCATCACGCCAAGAAGACCGTTGATCTCCTCACCCTTGCCAATAATGGACCCACCGGGGACATCATGTTGCCAACTACAACACGCTAAAAAATGTCTTTGAATCCTGGATTTTATTTTGGCAGAAATTACCGAGAGCTTCATGACTGGTCACACGGTGTGTACGCTTATCAACGTCAAGGCAAAATCTTACGTAAAAGATGAAATGCCCTATAAATGCAATTCAGGTATCGAGATAATTTGACGTGTGGGGCAACTGATTTCATGGGCCCCGTTTCCGTCTTCACGATGACACAAATATAAACTCACAGCAACAATTACTTTCAAAATGGTTGAAAGCGAAGCTCTCCTTCCCCACCAATGCTCCCGATTGTTTTGCAAAATTATAAAATCACTATTCGCCCGATTTATGGACCCCTCGTGCAATCATTAGTGATCGCGGTAATTACCCATTATTTTGCAATTACCAGTTCGCAAAGGTCATGCTTTCAATACTGAGTTACTACACCGTCTCTCCTACCTTCGTATCGCCCACAAACAAGTGGGCAAGTTGATGTTTCCAATCGATGGTTTGAAAACGTAACTGGAAAGGACCGTAGGAGAAAAACCAATGCAATTCATGGTATCCGATAAGGTTAGATGAAGCCTGGTGGTCCTTCCGTTACAGCTTTCAAAACACCCATGCGGTGCACTCCATATAAGCCTAGTGTAGAAAGGCTTTGTCATCTTCCTAACGAACTATGATCACTAAGCCTATTAATCCTAGAAAACATAGAAATTTTGACCTCAAGACCGTGGGGATTACCGGAAAGTTTCAATTGAAAGACTAAATGAACTCCGATGATCAAGACACGAAACTCTTTATTCTACAAATGAGAAAACAAGAAGAATTCATAACTCTAAGATTAAGAACCGCATTTTCAACGTTGGTGATCGAGTTCTTCTCTTCAATTCTCGATTAAAGATCTTCTCGGGCAAACTCAAAACCCGTTGGACCGGACCGTACACGACCTCTTAAGTTTCTCCTTATGGTACCAGTTGATTATCTCAAACCGACGACCAAACTTCAAGTGATTGGTCATAGGACTTAACACTACCTTATGGGACATACCACCCATGGTTGACCCGGATCAGACTCAAACCTTCCGCATAGACAACTAAATTCGGGACAGTAACAAGTGACTCTTTCAATAAACAAGCGCTTCGTTGGAGCAACCCATGCTTATCCTAATATAATTATAATAGTAGTAATGAATAAGTGTGACGTGAGGAGGTTTACCTCTTCCTTTATCGTGTTTTGTGGTTTATGTTTGATATGTCCAGGATATGGCCCAGGAATTTGAAGCCTCAACGTAGCACGTGGTTTTGTCCATCGTTTCACTTCTATCGTTCACTCCTTAGCATGATTTTTGGAATCAATATCAAAAATTCTTTATCGCCTAACGATTTTTATCTTTAAGCCATACTTAATAAACGTCTTTAGAATTATGATAGAAACCTCTGCTAAAATCTTCATGAGACAATGTTTAACTTCTAGTATGGGAGGGGGGGGGGTCTATCGATTTGATTATGCCCGCAATTGTTGTTTTCACGTAATCCTGTTTTTTCCAATAAAATACCAAAAAATAAAGAAACTTAAAATTTTTTCAAAAATAAAATAAGTGTTTTGTCACAATGTTTGACTTTTTTGCTGGATAGAATAAGAATAAATTTTGACTCGATCGAGACTCTAAAAACATGCGTGAGTTTTGACTCTTACATTGTCCCTTAATCCCTTATCCGTTTATAAACATGACTAAGGCATTCGCGGATATTTTTATTAAAGATTTTAAATTTCGAAGAACGAGAATTGATAGAGTTAATTATGAGATAGATCTAAACAAGGATTATTTTGGAAATCTTAAAGAGCTCATAAGTGTAGTTGTGGCTGTTTTTCTCTCCCATAGACACCTAACCAGACTAATAATAAGTGCAATGCTCGAAAATTAAACTTAAAATCTACTATTTTTGAATATAACGATATCAAATAAAATTATTAAGTCTAATTTAAATTTATACTTTAAATTCTAAAAAGAATTTTTTCTCTATATCATGGTAATAATCAAAAATGTTTAGATATATATATGTATGTAATATATATATATTATATAATATATATATTTTAAATAATGCGTATATATATATATATGTAAAAATAATAAAACGTGGGGGGCTATAAAATTTACTGCTCCTATCGGCTCACCACCGATGTGCAGTCTACAAAAGAAGGCCCATCAGTAAGAATAATGAAATCCGATACTGATAAAAAATATTGCTGGCATCTTGCCAGCTTAACAACCGATGTTCTAAGCCTTTCAAAAAAGGTCTATTGATTTTATCTTTTAAAGGAATTTATAATTATATTATATTAAGTTGTACTATATGTGAATTAATAAATAAAGGGAAAATTCTTTTCTTACATTTCTACTTTTAAACAAAGACTAATTCCGTTTAAAGTTTGGTTTTTCCTAATGAATTTTTGTTTTAACGGAAGCCAAATAGTTTTTGAAACCTCGAATGTCCGTGAGTTCAGAAAAAGATACTATACTCTGAGGGGTTGTCTAAAAGTCTGGTCCACCTAAGCCGTCTTCATGCTATGATTGCCAGAAGAAAAGTTCGCCTATTTAATGATTTTTCCTTCAAAATCATAATTCTTGGGTGGAACGTGAAGCAAAGAAATATTATAATTATCCTAAAAAAGGTTACAAGGTTGAAATTCTAATAACCCATTCACCTATGATATAATGAAATTGCCGGGAGTGAAAAGTTTACAATTTACAAAGTATGATTAGTGGTTAGCATCTAAAGCTTATATTTACGGAGATATTCTTTTTTAAGCTTGTTTAGGATACGTTAAAAATTAGGAATGACAAAATATATCCTTTATGGCATTTTAGGATTGAAGAGATTAGATTATTATTAGCTCTTGCAGCTATACATGATTTAGTTATTCACCAAATGGATGTGAAAACTGCATTCTTGAATGGTGATTTGGATGAGGAAATTTACATGAAACAACCAGAAGGGTTTGTAATGCCTGGACATGAAAGCAAGGTATGTAAATTAAAGAAATCATTGTATGGTCTAAAACAAGCACCGAAACAATGGCATCAAAAATTTGATGATGTGGTGTTGTCTAATGGTTTTTCATTAAACCAAGCTGACAAGTGTGTGTATAGTAAATTTGATGCTTCTGGTAAAGGAGTAATAATTTGCTTATATGTGGATGACATGTTGATCTTTGGTACTGACCAAGATCAAGTTAATAAGACAAAGGAATTCTTGTCATCTAATTTTGATATGAAAGATCTGGGGGAGGCTGAGGTGATTCTTGGTATTAGAATCAAACGAGGAAACAATGGTATCTCTATTTCTCAATCTCATTATATTGAGAAGATACTGACAAAGTTTAACTTTGGTAATTGTTCTCCTGTTTGTACTCCTGTAGATCCTACTGTGAAGTTTCGACCTAACAAAGGAACTTCAGTGTCTCAGTTAGAATACTCTAGAGCTATTGGATGTCATATGTATGTCATGATTAGCACTAGGCCATATATAGCTTTTGTTGTAGGAAAGCTTAGTAGGTACACTAGCAATCCTAGTGCTCTACATTGGCAAGCTCTGGGTCGAGTATTTCAGTATTTGAAAGGAACTATGGATTATGGTTTGACTTATAGTGGTTATCCTTCTATTATAGAAGGTTATTCCGATGCCAGTTGGATTAATACTATGGAGGATCACTCATCTACGAGTGGTTGGGTATTCCTTCTTGGAGGATGTGTTATTTCTTGGGCTTCAAAGAAACAGACTTGTATTACAAGCTCAACCACGAAGTCTGAATTTGTGCATTGGCTGCAGCTGGTAATGAAGCTGAGTGGCTGAGGAATTTGATTTATGAAATTCCTTTGTGGCCTAAACCGATATCTACCATTTCTATCAGATGTGATAGTATTGCTACCTTGGCTAAGGCTTATAGTCAAGTGTACAATGGCAAGTCTAGACACTTGGGTGTTAGACATAACATGATTCGTGAGCTTATCATGAATGGTGTGATATCTGTGGAGTTTGTAAAAACTCAATTGAATTTAGCTGACCATTTAACCAAAGGGTTAGCAAGAGATCTCGTACGCAAGGCGACTATTGCGATGGGTTTAAAGTCCACCTAATTAAATCCTTGTATCAAGATACCTAATTCCCATCTAACGAAATGTTAGATGCTAAAGTTTTTATGTTTAAAAGCTCTGTCTTAATTTTTACATTGTGTTTGGAAAAAAAACTTGATAAGCTCATATAAGCTCTTTTCTTTGTTATTTAAGATGTTTTTCTTGAGCACTATAAGTTTTTCCATAACTTATAGTGTTTAAGCTATTTTCACTCAAAAGCTCTTGTGGAAGATAAGCCAAAAAGAGAAGGGCTTATAGGGTTTTACTAGCTTGTTTTCAAACAAGCTAGAGCTTGTTGATAAGCTCTTAAGAGCATTTATGCCCTTGTTTTGAGCAAAGGGCCTTGTAAGTTTTTACTTTTCATTTTTAGCTTATTTACTGTTAGCTTATTCTACTGTTTATTTATTGCTTATTTTCTGCTTACTTATGCTTATTATTGATGTCCAATGCTTATTTATGCTTGCTTGTAGTTTAGATCTTCTTTGTTTATGTTTTTATACAAAACTGTCTAATTTAGCTTAAAAATGCTTAATCTGTTTGCTTATTAATAAGTGCTTATCAGTTGCTGGATTTTGCTTATTAAGCCTTAAGTTGGTTAGTTAATCATCTGTTTTTAAAAAACTTTAGCTTAAATCAGTGAAAATCAAGTTTAAAATGGATTTTGAATATTCAAAGGAGTGTTTGGGTTAAGAGGTAAAATGGGTCAAAAGAGTTATAAAACTGCTTTGGGTCATCAATCCAACTTTGTCAAGCTCTTTTAAGTTGTTTTAATCAGTGTTCAAAAGTTTTTAAAGTTTAAAATTAAGTTTTAAGGTTTTGTCTATAATCTCTCTAAATCTGTGGTTTTGAAATTTGTCTAAACTGTTTGTATTTGATTTTTGCTAAAAAATTGTTTTAAGGTTTTGTTTATGCTTACATTTAGTGTCTAAATGCAGTAGTAAAAAAGGTTGGTTAAGTGTTATTGTCAATTGTGGTTTTGGAATTAAAACTGTCAAAGTGTTTGCAAAAGTTTTAAAGCTTAAACAGTCATTTTTAATCTCAAATTTAGATAAGTTAATTTTAGTTTTAGGTTTTAAAATTGATAGCACAATTAGTTTGTAGTATAAGCTCAATCTGTTTGAGCTTATTTTAAACTTTAGACTTAATTTGCTAGCTTATTTTTTGGTCTGCAATTAGCTCTTTGTCATTTAGAATCCAAACAATTAGTTAAAAACAGATTTTTCTTTTTGCTTTTTCTAGCTTATTCTTTAATCTTATTTGCTTATTTCTTTGTCCTAAGTGCAAATTGAGTCTTAAACTCAATCTTTTTTCACTTATTAGCTTATTTCTTATGCTTATTTGTTCTTTATCTTAGCTAAAAAGTAGTGGCTTAACCTATTTAAACTGTTTTTTATGTCTTATGTCTTTAAGATTTTCAGTGCCTTTTAGCTTAATTTAATTACTTATTCTTAGTCCCTAGTGCTTATTAGATGTAGCTAGTAGTTTGTTTTAAGCTTATTTGTTGTGGTATTTGCTTATTGTGTTTAAAAATCCAAACAATTTAGAAATTGTCACTTAGTCTTAGAAAAAGCTAAACTGTCATTTTCAATCTGCTTATTCCTAGCTTATTTTTAAGTTTTGTAAAAAAATATTTTTTTAAAGTTGCTTATTTAGTCGTTTTAAAAAAGAAAAATAAAAAAAAGTTTTACAAAAAGGGAAGCCACAAGGGTCGAACCTACGACCTCCTACTTCTTACTGCCAACACTTTAACACCACACTCCACTGCCAACATGCCCTTAGGTCTTTTTTGTTAAACCTTCTCCCTATTTTTCTTTTATCACCTTTTTAGCCCTTTAAGCCAACAACCTTATTTCGCTTATTTCCAGCTTATTCCAATAAGCTGTGAGACCCAATTTGATTTTCCTAGGATCAGATTAGTTAGAAGTACCTTTCTTGAATTTTTTAGATTTTTCCAAATTAGTTTAATATTTTTAATATTTTATTTATATTAAAATTGTTTTTAATTCATAAAAAATTAATTAAAAATCAAAAAAATATAATTATATTTTCTAAAATTATTTTTAATCATTTAGGACACGTTTGGTAGAGAGATTAAAAATGAAGCGGAGATTAAAAATTCAGAGAATAGAATTGAGTAGAGAATTTTGATAAATTCCGTTGTTTGGTAACAAAAGACTTGACGAGAGAAATAAACAACACATTATATTTTTTAAGGAAAAACACACAAAAAGAACTGGAAATTAATAAAATCACTACGAACTATCTGTATGCATTCTTGAAGATTAAATACAACATGTAACTTTTTTATAACCTGGATAATTATAGTGAAAGACTCATCGATCTTGAAGATTATACCATGAGACACTCAATTTAATTTAGATCTAAACAACTTTATGCACAATCGAGTTCATAAAAATCAAATCGAAAACAGCAATACTCTTATCTTTTCATCACGAGATAGTCAAATAAAATTAATTGAATTATTTGAGCCACCAACAATAATGGTTGTATGGTGGGTAATTAGACTTGAAATTGACGAAAATAAATGGAAGTATACAGATGAGGCAACAAGCAGGTGAACAAGAAAAAGAAGTTGGGTAAAGTTTGGGCATTAGGGTTCTTTCATTTTTTTCAGATTTGTTTGAAATGTTAGTGTCACGTGGTTTGATATTTTTATACCTCTTTTTATTTTATTTCTTTGACCATTGACTTGAATAAATAGACGGAGAGTTCTAATTTCCACACCAAATGAGATGGAAATCATTTTACAAAGAGGTATTTTCTTGAGAAATCCCAAGTCTCTGCCCACTGATTTCCCTTGTGTACCAAACACGAGAAAATTGACCATTTCCATTTCTCTCCCTTTATTTCTCTCTATCAAACACGCCCTTAGGACCTTTAAAAATTAAATTTTTATTTTTAGGGTTTAAATTTTAGAATTTAGGTTTTTAAGGCTCGGGTTTAGGATCCCGTTATCGTTTTCGTGTTTTAACCAAACAACTTTTAAAAGATTACAAAGCTTTTTATTAGTGGCACAATGTATAAATTATGTCTTATTTATAATTACTTTCATTTGTCACATATTAAATGTCCAATTTCAAAATGTATAAAGTTTTGGAAAATTTCACTTACTACATTCTCTGTCAATTAAAATCTCATATTTATGCACTAAACTCTATTCTTATTGGTTGAAACATAAAGTTGACACTTATTACGGTACATCCAAAATAGGAATTTAAACACTTATTATTATAAGTCGCGGGGACTAAACTGTTATTTGAAAAATAATTTCGAGACAAACTGATGTAATATCAATAATTAAAACGCCATCTTCATTTTTAAAACCTTTTGGATTATTTATACTTTGAAACCAAAATATATAGTTAGACAAGTTAAGATAATTAAAAAAAAAACCCTTATTTTTAAAGAAGAAAATACTAATTCAAATATTTGTACCTATAAATTAAAGTACATGCTCACCTTATGGTTTTCTTCACATCATTATTTCTAAGCCTTCTTCCGTATATTGTTTCTTCTAGGAGTGTTTTATTTTTCTTTCTAACATACCAATAATGTGGCCTGTTGGTATATGCATTGCAGCTTTGTTTGTAGTAAGCATTACTCATTGGGTTTATAGATGGAAGAATCCCGAGTGCAACGGAACACTTCCTCCTGGTTCTATGGGATGGCCGCTACTTGGTGAAACTCTAGAGTTCTTCGCTTCGAATCGAACTTGGGATACTCCTCCCTTTATCAAAAAAAGAATAGAAAGGTGATCGAATTATTTATGTGTTTTTATAGAGATGGCATATTGAGAGGTGCATGGTTCTGTCTGGGGACTAAAATATTTGCCAAACCATTAATAACCTTGGTCTTATGTTTCACCAAACCAACCATCTTTCTATATATGGAAACCAAACCATCTTTTAATGGAAACCAAACTAGCTAAACAAAAATGGAAGTAAACATAGAAGCTTTTCTTATTTAAATAAATACAGCTAAGAGTACTTACACATGTGCATGATATTTGATGATTAAATTAGTTAAAAGTTAAAAAAATTAAATATATAGTATGTGTTTAAGAACAAAAATGGGATAATAGAGTCAGATATAGAGAGCTCTTATATCTAAACATAATACACTTCTGTTGATAATCAATAATCGGCAAAAACTAAATTGCGTGTCAAATCATGCATATGCATCGCTACTGAGAGGGCCATTTCGTGGCCTGAAATGGGTAATTTTTATAGTGCATGTCGAAAGGAGTGGAGTCGGGTAAATCCGTAAATACTTTTAATGTGTGATAAAAGTGTTTTAAGTATGATTTCAAACTATATTATTTACTGCAATGGTAAATTGTTAGATAGTTACATTCACTCTTATGTTTTAGATATGGATCTATATTTCGAACTAGTTTGGTTGGATTGCGAGTAATAGTGTCTACTGATTCTGAATTTAACTACATGGTGTTCCAACAAGAGGGTCAATCGCTCGAAATTTGGTACCCAGAGAGCTTGACAAAGATATTTGGCACCCGCAATCTTGGTTCTTTACATGGGAACTTGCATAAGTTTCTTAAAAACATGATACTAACTATAGTCAGCCCTGAAAGCCTTAAAAAGATGTTTTCAGATATTGAATGCGTAGCAACAAAAAACATGAAGGGATGGGCTTGCAAAGAAACGGTGGAAATGAAGACCGCAGTTGCAGATGTAAGTAACGGCGTGTTAGTTAACTATTAGTTACCTTATCCCTATTCTTATGATAATATATTGTTGTTTACTTAATTAGATGATATTCGAGCTCATGGGGAAAAAGTTGATAAGTTATGACCAAGAGAAGTCATCTGAGAATTTGAGGGAGAATTTCGGAGCTTTTATACAAGGATTAATAACATTCCCTTTGGACATTCCTGGAACTGCATTCCACAAGTGTCTACAGGTATGTTTATGATTTGACCATATCTATTTGTTGTATTATATATTCAAAAGGCATAATAGCTTCTAAAACGCCTTTTTAAGAACGAGCACAATTGTTATTGTAATCATAACGCATCAATAAATTATACAATTTGATCAGGGAAGAAAAAGGGTAATGAAGATACTCGAGAACATGCTAAAAGAAAGACGGGCTAAGCCAAATATGGTCAAAACTGATTTTTTTGATTACGTAATAGAAGAACTCAAGCAAGATGATACAATCCTTACAGAAGAAGTTGCCTTGGACTTGATGTTTGCTCTATTGTTTGCTAACTTTAAAACAACTTCCCAAGCCATAACAGTAGCAATTAAGCTATTATCAGATAACCCTCGTGCATTGAAGGAACTAACGGTATGTAAAGAATGTAAAATATGTAACAAAATGTTTTTACTCATTTAACATGCTTGTTATTTTATGCAGGAAGAACACGAGAAAATCCAAAGAAATCGGGAAAACCCTGAGTCTGGACTTACATGGCCAGAATATAAGTCAATGACATTCACTTTTCAGGTGTGTTAATTACCTCAGTCTTACAATCAATGATATGAAGTTTTTATAAAGAATTGTAAGAGTTGTATACTTGTTTAATTTGCATCAAATATATACATCTGCAACAAAACTCTTTTGATTTAAACCATAAAAAAGAGATGACGCATAACCAAAATCGACTAATTTATCAAAGTTGACACCTCGACGCAAACATTTAGAAGAATTGACATGTACCTAAATGGCAAAATATGTACTAATTACATCATTACAGGTTATAAATGAATCACTAAGGCTGGCAAATATAGTTCCAGGAGTATTCAGAAGAGCACTAAGGGATATCAAGTTCAAAGGTAAATATCTGATCTGAATACATGTGAAATAGATCATGGTCATAAGTTAATATGGAAACTGGGTTGATGCAGACTACACTATTCCATCTGGTTGGGTTGTAATGGTATGCCCCCCGGCTGTGCATTTAGACCCCGTCAATTATAAGGATCCACTCAACTTTGATCCATGGCGATGGGAGGTAACCGTTAGCTTCTTGTTATCTAGTAACCTTTATAGGTTAGATTAATTTTCACTTATTTTCATTAGCTATGCCTAGTTTAATCTTGAACAGGCGAAATAAGAAAGAATAAAATAAGAAGTCACAAATTTTCTAGTCTTTCTTTTAAATATTTCATTGCAAACAGGGGATGGATTTCAAAGGTGCATCAAAGACTTTCATGGCTTTTGGAGGAGGCCTAAGGTTTTGTGTTGGAGCAGATTTCGCTAGAGTTCAGATGGCCGTCTTTCTTCATTTCCTAGTGACCAAATATCGGTAAGATAAATCACATGGTATACTAACATGTGAGAAAACTACTAATTAATCTGAATTTCCTTTAAAATTATATTCTTAGATGGCAACTAGTGAAAGGAGGTGAAACTGAACGAACTCCCGGTCTACAATTTCCAAATGGCTTTCATGTTAATTTCTTTGAAAAGGATAAACAGAAAGATCCAACGTCTGCATGAAGCTTGTATGGAGGTTGATTGAACAAACACATTATATATTGAGTATATATATGCATCTATATAAGAACTTTCTCATATGTAAATTAGTAAACACCTTTACGCCATTCTAAGGGACAATCAATAAAACTTTGTGATTGTGTGTAATCAGTGATATATTAGAAACATAGAGACATGGGTTGGCCAAACAACGGTGGAATTTAAGGCGGCAACTGCAGATGTAAGTAGATGGAAGACTGTCGTTTTTCAGCCGATTTAATTGTGAAAATGGATCAATTTGGGTCGCATAATATTGAGATGGGTAAAAGAGAAATATTTAGCTATAGAAGAACTAGTCAAATGGGTAGGAAGAGGCCTAAAGTGTGCTCATATGTTTACAAATTCTTAAATTGAATTATTTAAAAATTTAGACTATTACAGGAGTATTTCAATTAAATTTTTGGGCAAACTGCATGAAAATGTAATACTTACTTTTTTTTGGGTAACTATGGTTTCCGACTTTTTGGCCAACTAATCCACAAGGTTTGAAGACACCGCCACATATACACAAACCAGGTAAAGCCCTCCCCTATTTGGGAAGGTTGGCGTGACCACTTCAGAGTTGTTAGAGCTGTTTGCACCTAGCAAGAATTGAACTTGAGACCTCTCGCATTTTAGTGATTATAGTCACAAGTTTATTACCACTAGATCACACTGGTTACTTTTTTCTTAATCCAGGCAACACACTTTGTTTTTGTACACTTTTAGTCTCGCAGCCGTGGTAACTTAATGTGTCAAGCATGTGATTTTCTAGACGGTGAGAGACCGAAAGCACAAAATTACCTTTTTAAGGATGCTATCTATTTTTTTGAAATTATTCCGGGGTAAAATATACTTTTGATGTAGCACGAACATTGTAATTTACTCCAAGTCTTGCGATCTTTGGGTGTTCAACAGATGATATATGGTCTCACTGGAAAAAAATTGATATGTTGTGATCTAGAGAATTCATCCGAGAATCTAAGGGAGAACTTTGAAGCTTTTCTAGAGGGACTGCTGTCATGTCCTTAGGCAATCCCTGGAACAGCTTATCGCAAGTGTCTGCAGGTACCAAAATAATGAAGTCCTGACGAAAAAGTGATGAGCTTCGAGAAGCATACTACTTATTTCTGATCAAATTGTAATGAAATGAACTAGAGAAGAAAGAAGGTGATGACGATACTCAAGAACATGTTAGAGGAAAGACGGGAGAAGCATAATAAGGTCAACACATATTTCTTTGATTATGTTCTTGAAGAACTGAAGCAAGGATGTTTGTCCTTACGAAAAAAATCCTAAATAAACGGGAAAATCAGGATACTAAAACTATTTCAAAGAGTTCACAACTACACGACATGATTACATTTCAGGTTATAAATGAATCAGTAAGGCTGGCAAATATAATTCCACGGATATTTGGAAAAGCACTAAAAGATATAAAGTTTAAAGGTATCATAGGCTTATAAATTTATGCACAATGGGGTATATACTTACACAGCTTGATATCAAAATTGGTTTGATGCAGACTACATTATAACATCTGGTTGGGTTGTAATGGTAAGTCCACCAGCCGTCCATTTAGACCCTGCCAACTATAAGAATCCGCTAGACTTCAATCCACGGCTTCCATGTTCAGCTCTTTAAGAAAGATAAACAGAACCATGATCCAAAATCTGAATCACCTAATTATCCCAAACAGAAATGAAGATCCTACTGCAGTTCTGACACAGTTTCTAGTTTTCTATCAGCTTTCATTCGAATAAAGGGACGACGAGATATCCTCCCTGTAATCATCTTTGTCGTTTTATGTTGGTATGTATGTTTTTCTTTTGTTGGATTTTAATTCCTCTATGGAGAATCATTGACACAAATGTTGTCCAATATATGTGATTTAGGACTTTGTCATTAATGGAATACTAAGATAAGAGTGTCAGTCCTTTATTTCCACTATTCTACACTCATAGGTCTAAAACAAAGATTGACACTCGTCATCAGGTGATATTAGTACTAAATTAAAAACGAAGCAAGAGTGAAAGTAGGAATAAGTTAACAGACATTACTAGCTCCATCCCTCTATCCCCTTCTTTTAGAATGCAGATGTTTATGGCGTATATCATCTGATGTAGCATGCCCGTGCTTGATCACCGCCCTTGAGGTTCCATCACCATATAGTGGGTGTGTGTTACTCGATCCCTTAATTCGGCCATGTTTATGCTTGTCTGTATGAGTATGTCTATGCTCTTGGTCCATAACTCTTTGTCTTTTATGATGACCATCTGTATGATGATGTTTCGGTTTCTTCTTATGATGCTTATTATGATGGTAAGCATCTAGCCCATGATGATGTTTTCTCATCTGTCGAATTTTCTGCCCTTCGTCCCAAAAATGATCTTCCCACCAGTCATAAATAGGATCAAAAAGACCGTTTTCATGTAGCAGCCACACTAGGAGGATTACTAAATGCATAAAAGCGAATAAGAGTCATTTTCAAAAGCCACATACTGACTCTCCAAAAAAATTGAAGTGGAATTAAAAGGAAAATTCATCAAAATAGTCACATAAATAACGGTGTTTTGAAATATTATAATACCAGAAGTGTATCTTTTTTGGCCTAAATTCACCAAAATAAAAAGTCAAGAGTCTGCAAAAAAAGTCAAGTTACAACAAAATTTGCAGAAAGAAGTTCCAAAAAAAGTTGCAGAAAGAAGTTCCAAAAACAGTTTTGCTAAATTGGTGGTCATATTGGTAACAGCACGAAATTTTATAACATTTTGTTAAAAAACCATACGCGATTTGGCTATTTTGATGAATTTCCTTAACTATAAAAAGTACTACGTAGTAGGTTACCAATAGGGAATATTCCCAAAAATAGACCAAACATCAGCACCCAGCTCATACAGAGATAATGCATGTGGCAACCGAAGTCGAAGAAACTTGAGCATTTCTTTCTGTTGTCATAAATCATTTCAAGAAAGTTTGGTTAAATATTTGAGGAAAACGAAATCTTTTATTAAATGTTGAACATAGACAGATGGACATATGACATGATAACCTGCAACTTTTTCCAGTAATGAAGTCAACCATACCCTCCCAAAACGCATGCCACCATTCCTCAATCGAGTCAAAGAATCCTTCTATGCCACCATCCTTTCCTGGTTCAAATGCTGTCTGCGAGAAAAAGTAATGTGTATAATTTAATTCAATAATCTATAATAACTATGATAAATAACTGGGGAAAAAAAAGTCGTCAAGTGTTTGCCATACTTGTGTTCCATTGTCCAAAACTGTGGCTGTTGTTGTGAACTGACATTCAGCTCTATCGATTTCATGAAAATCAGAATCTTTCAAAATAGCTGCAATGACATGTTGATATATCCAATAAGTTAAGAATATTTTTTAATAAAACTAATATATAATCATTAACACATACCATGACACACATATTTTGCAGCCTGATCATTTTCTGGGAACAATCTATAATATCGGGTTACAGATTCTTTTGGCTTCATAATAAAGAATTGTTCCTGCAGCAAAGTGTATAGAAATTTTATTTCTCCGAGTGTTTCAAATGAAGCAAGATGAATGGTTTGTATTAATGTGTACCTCCATTATGTTGATACCTACAGAACAATCAAACTGGAACAAAAAACAGGAAAAAAATAATTAGGTATAATTGCACATACAGCTCAATATATACTTCTTTAACGAATAGATAAGCGGAAATTTGATTTGTAAATACTATAAGGTTTACTAAAACTACCGTTAAGCTGTATGAAGCTTCCACTTCACCAGTGTTGGTAGATGTGATTGTGGCAGTTCCATACTGAGTGAGGGCTTGAAACGTGGGAACCGTGATGCTAACAATCCTTCCGGGACTCCTGCAGCAAACAAAAAAGATATATATTAATTAACAATTTTTACATTATGAGGTTTATGAAATTTATTCACTTTAAAACACTGTACCAACCTTTGATAGACAAATTCTATATCGTCAGCACTCAGTTCTACTAGAAGATTTGAAGTTAGGCCTTCAGGTATTCCTATCGAAAATGACTGGATTCCTGCATTCTGTATACAATGATCGATGATAAAAAAAATGTATAGCGACATAAATCACGTTGTAGTATTGTTAAGAATCATGGGAGCTTAACTGGATGCTGATTTATCCTTTCAAATCTTCCTTGCAGGCCATAAAGAGGGACCTGGTTTCTCTGGATCCTATTCTGATCAGCCTATAACATAGAATATAAAGTGACAATGAAATATAAATATTGATATAAACATAAGTATGTGATAATGTGGCGAGTTTAAATGTATTCACTCACTTCCCAGAAGTTCCACAACTGATTATGCAGACAACTATACCGTGGTGAGGAGCAGAAATTTGGTTGACCATTGAAAGCTTGATAGCTGACACCAATTTTATCACATTCCATACCATCTAACGAGAACCTCACTCGTTCAAGCAGCATCCACTTCGAATAATCTGTTCCTAAATCTTTTGGTTGTCCTGGGCCATCCTTTAACAGACCAACATAAATTTTCATTTGTCCCATTTTAGTCATTGTAACTGGTTTTTTATACGTCTGAGCCATTTGGGTCATTTTTTTAACCCGTAATCTTATCGTGATTGTATAAAAGTAAACATCGGATATAAACATAACCTTTTCTATTCAAAAATGCAGTATTTAAATACAAAACTGTCATTAAAAATGATATAAGTGTACAGAAAAAATATGACTAAAACCGGAAATATATTGGTATAACAAGAGAGTGAGAACTAAGGTTGTGATATTTTGCATCAGTCATGCAATTTTTAATTATAGATGGCTAAAATAGTGATGCGAGTAAAAGTACCTGTCTCGGAATAACAAGAAAGAAGTCTTCAAAAGAAGGTATGTCGGTGTATCCAAAATATTCCCCAATGAGGCTAACTCGCAAAAAGCTATCAGCTGATGCGGCTGCTCGATTTTGAGGACCAATAACCACTTCCTACGGATATAAAATCATAATAATAACAAATATGACAATCAAACCTAAGTAGATCTTAGAACATGACAGCATCCAAATTAAGATTGTTACAAATGGCTTACAGAAGTTTCCGATCCTTTTTTAAGTACGATTCGAATGCTGAACCCAAGTGTATGTGTGCCAATACCAAACACATGGTACCTAGATAGACATCGAAAACCCAGTTTTAGAATTGGATACAATCTTTTGGCAAGAAAATGTCGTTAAGAGTTCCTAAAAATATATGAACCTAGAAATTATAATTTATATGTTGAATGGTTTTTAATAAACATATAAAAAAGAAAAGACTATTTTGAACATGTTGAACAAGCTATCTAGAGAAGGTCAAAGTCCATACCATCCACCAATAAAACGGAGGCAGTGTGCAGTGTTCCGTTTTCCTTTCGTCATTTTATCAACTGATTAAAAAAATGATTAATCGGAAAAATAATATGTATATGATTGATAGAAAAGGTAACCAATCTGACAGCACTTACAAAAATTTCCACATGATGAAGGCACCCGGCGCCAAGGCCCACAAGGACAGCAAATTGGCTAAAACATCAAGTGCCAAAGAAGATTTTAATATAATATGAACACATTATGTGAAACGTTTAATTAACACAAACAGGTACAACCTCGAAGCAGTGCCAGTTATATGGAATGATGATTGTTTTCGTTACCTTTTTCTTTGGGCAACCATGGTTTCAAACCTTTTTGGCCGACTAATCCACGGGGTTTGAACCCACCACCACACAGACTCAAACCAGGTAAAGCCCTCCCTTTTCAGGAGGTTTAACACAAGGTAATTCAGATTAAAGTATATGTTTACTAATATGTGTTCCAAATATAAGCAAAATGGTACAATGAGGCTAAACTCCGTGAAATATTACCTGAGTATGCTCAATAACATTTCCGTTGCCATCTCGCAACCTATGAATCACACACAAAGTTATACTTGAGATTTACAGTTTTGAACGACAAAAGAAGCTTTATAGAAACATAGTCCCAAAAGAGCTTTATCTAGTTATCAGCAATTTTCAGTAAAGTTTATCACTCGAGATTAAAGTATTAATCCAAAAGACAATGATACATTTAAAGAATGATGATTCTTACTTCTCACACTCAACTCCCACAATATTTGCACCAGCATTAGAATCACACTTGCGAGTCTGATGAAAAAACTCTTCAGGCCTATAAGCAACGTCCTGAAGAAAAAAAAACAGAAATTGTAGATCAGATAACAGTTAACACCATCATCAAACAAGATACAAAGTACATACTCTAATATAAGTCAAGTGATACTCAGCATAGGCAGCGGATTTATTAATGGTAATTTCTGGTGGATCCCGGAGTGTTTTCATGTTATCAGATGAACTCTCCTCAACTTCATCAAGTTGCGCTACAATTGACGCTTCTGCGCCACTCTTCAAAAATAACAAAGAGTGATTAAGCATTGTTTGATTTATGCTAATAGATAGATAGATAAATTGTGGATTCGGTTAACTGCTTACGGATTCGCTAGGAACTGCTATATCAACAACGATTTTTTGAGAGCAGTTGAGAGGAGCGTTGAGGTTATCCTTTTGGCATTTCTGGAGCTTTGATTTCGAGATGACTTGTACGCCTCCGTTTACGATGTGGTTAGTCAGGAATTATTGAGATCATCATATTATGAGAGTTTTTCATTTTATTTTGTAGTGTTTGTGTTTCTTCTGTTGGTACGTTGTAATGAAACATAAGTTAATTAGTGGCGGGAAATAACTGTCAAGGTTTTCTCAAAAACATGTCCAAGGTTTTCTGTGTTGTTAAGGATTTATAAACAGGCCTGGGCCCATGCCTGAAATGGTTTTTACTTCATTGCAATTTTTTAACAACTTGCTGCTATGCGACGTACTTGAAAGTTAATCCGGGTTAAACCGCCAGAGTTTTAGTCGAACTGCCAACCAAAACCGATGACCCAGTGAACAAATATCAAGTTGATTGGAAATTTGGAATGAATTTTTTCTTATAAAATCTACAAGTAATTTACATTACCTTTATTAAACCGATGACCCGGTGAACAGGCAACTTGACTAGGTCAAATCAAAAACTCGGGTTTGAAAACATTGGTAACAAGACCTCACATTATTCATCCACTTTTTTTAACATCAGAAATTTTATACACTGGACATTTATCAGGGGAAAAAACGAGTTTCGACGAGCAACAACTTAACCAGTACATTATACTTTTACGTTTGCCCAATTTCTAGAAAACAAATTGTTCTAAACAATGGTTTTCCAACTCTTGAAAGAGCGAAGAGCCATAATCAATTCACAACCACAAATAAACAATGATTAAAGACATCAAAATAAAGGATCAAACAGACTGTATAAAATATATGAACTACAGAGTTCATTGTTTAGATTATAAAACTTCAGATCATACTTAAATAGGTCATGTCAAACTGAGGCTACTTCCAAACACCATTACTCTATTACAAAAAATTATTCATTTTAAAAAGCGGCCTGCGACTTGTCTTAAGATTATCTCAAACTTTTGTAGTCCATCCGATCCTTTTAAAAAAAACCAGATCGACCCATTGACCCACAAATGGGTCAAAATTGTCATCTTTGAAGATGTAATAACTTCAACATAGAAACCATGCAAATTGAAGAAAGCCCAACATGAAGCACAAAGGAGATTTAAAGTACAACGTTTTTTTGAGATTTCTAAAGGAGGTCTGTATGACATGAGTCTAAAAAGAAACATTTAAACATATCTGATCTTTAACATAATCTTCTAAACTTTGCATTATGCACCCAACCATGTGGATTACTTACTTTCTTAGGGTTCTTATAGTATAACTTCTAAAAGACGACTTAACTTATCAACTTCTTTGAAATCCATGAAAACATGACATTTCCTGCCTGCATTTTCATAAAATTTCAAATAGCTAACGACGGGGGACCACAGGGCGTTCTTCCACCATTTCATACTGAACAACAAAGTTATCCTGCAATGCAAGTCAAACAACAATCAAAGTTGGCATACTTCAAGAATGTATATGTATGCATATGTATGTTTATATATGCGTGTATGGGGCTGGACCGACAACACATGGTCCAGTTCCCAGTCCTGCATTTTAATAAAGGGCACAGTGTACAGAAAAGGTGCTGTGAGTCGATTTCCAACTAATACTTTATATTTTCAAAATCAAACATATTAGGGTCTACAATTTCAAGAATCAAGTGTTTTAAGTCCAAAACATACCTTAGCTGCTCATGTCGCATATATTTGACCTTTAAATGCCGTGGCATGAAAGTGTGGACTCTAATGTGGTGGCAAAATGCAAGTGTGGACCCTCGATTCTATTTTTCTTAGTTCTTTACAAGACAAAACAATTAGATGCTTTTTCTCAGGAAATTATAAAAAGTGCTATTGAACTTCTCGAAGAATAATACAAATTTAGACTGTATTTCCAAACCAACTATTTATTGCTCGTTCTTTGGTTCCAAATATTTTCAGCTTTTGGTTGATATCTTGCAATTCGGGACCAAACACACACTCCTAGAGATTATTACGTTCCTACTTTCTTAAAAATATTCCATCGCAGAACACAATAGAGAAGACAATCTTATGCAAATGAAATAATTTATTATTATGATGTCAAAATAATAATGCAGAAATTGAATCATACGAACCTTTCGAATAGTTTCCCAGGTGTTGGGGTCGAAACAGTAGTAACAGCCTCTCTCATAAGTGTTTGTCTTAACTAGCAGTTCCATGTTTGGAGCCCTCGATAACCACAGACGTAGCTCTCTGTGGAAAAACCATCCTCTGTTGTGCCTGCAACACAATGTCAAGAGACAATGCATTAAAATCAACAATTAACTTCACATAAATGACTTATCAGGGGAGCACCTCAGATCATATCAAACCAATTTCCAGAGGTGGAATTCGACTCGTTTACATAATTATGAATGGGTTGATATGTGTTGTAATTAATTTACACATAAATAAACCAATTGAGCTATAGGAGAATGTGCTAACTAGGTTTAAAGTCCCCTGAAGTCTAATTTTAATGCATAGAACCTCATATTAAACTAAGCTGCTTCACCGAAAATCTAGAAGGATGAGTTAAATATGAAGAATATACAGAGCCATTAATGGTGCGACCGTAGGACTTTCAGAGCATAAATGAGTCCAACATTCTTCTATGTTTTCTCACTAACTATTTTATGTATGAAGTGCCCTCGAAAGGATTTATTTCAATTTGCTATATTTATCTGAAGATCATCTGGACGATGAATTATACAAAGATAGAATGGTCATTTCAACAAATCAGCAAAAAGTTAGGTTAGGCTTAAGCCCCAAGGTCCTACTCACTTTAGCGTTTATTATTCTCATACAGCAAAACAGATGCAAGGAGAAATAAATATAGGACCACTCAATGGAGGATGCATGAAAATGTTATAATAGGATGGAACCTATTTCCCAAGTTATTTGATCAACTAAAAGGACCATGATTGGTTCGTTCAGTTAAGTGTAAGTAAATTACTCTTCAAATTTAAATATATGACTCAAATGTATTACACATTTACACTTGATAAGGCATTCATCAGGCAGCAATTTGCACAAGCATTAGTTTAGCTTTTGTGCAGCAACCTTTTTTCATCAATTATGAACACAGAAGAGACATGTGGACTATAAAATACTTAAAAGAGGTGAATACATACAGTTCATTTGCTGCAAACAACTGGGCCTCGTCCTTTGGCATGCTGTCAAAATGAAGAAAATGTTAATTGTCAAAAAGAATACAGCAAAAGAAACTTTCCGAGGAAGAGAGAAAGTCACCTATAGAAAATATAAAACAGAGTCTCCTGAGTAAATCTTGAGAAGCTCTCTTGCTGCATCAAACAACAAAATATGATAACCATAACTAAATTCTACCAATAATAATCTAATTTAGATGAATAAAAAACATAAAAGGTTTTATGTATTAAAATTGCATTTGACGACCTTCAACGCATTTGACCCAATTTTATAAAGCTATTTTTTACCCGTTTGACCCTTTGCTAGTATATGGGTCAAAATGGCTGTTTGGACAATGGATCAGGTTTGTCAAACATAATTAATCATAAATACCTATTTTTCCACATATGTTTAAAATAATTTCATATTATCTTTATTATTAAATATACACTTTAAATCCCCTTCGGCCGATTTTCAGACAAACCATTTTTTTAACTTGACCCATCATAGAAAACATAAGTCCAAATCGACCAGTTCATAAGTATATGGGTACAAAATGTCACATCTACTTTTTATAGCAAAGAAAAGTTCACAAGGAATAAAAGCTCACATTTAGGGGAGTTGGTGGTTTTGAATTAAAACACTCAGGAATCACATAATGAGGCTCTCCCTTTGCAGATTCATCAGACCATGGAGAAGAAAACTTCTTATACAGATTGTCAGGTGAATTCAAGTTTAGACCAAGTGTCATCAGATCGATACCCAAAGCAAGAGGGGTCAAATCAGGATTGTTCATCCTTATGACATTCAATAGACCTAGCAATCCAAATCTGTCAGCAACGGGTTGGGGTGTTTGAGGGGACTTCATATCTTGGTCCCTAAATGGGCTAGCGAGGCGTATCTGCGACTGTTTCTGAAAATGTTGATACTGCTGCATCAGTTGATCATAGGTTCCTCCACCTGATACTGTGTTTGACATGTTTACTGGCCTTGATCCAGTGGCAAGCATCCCCGAGTTTCTTGCCTAAAGAAAATCATATGCCATGCCTTTAGATTATTTCAAAATGTCTATAAAGTGTAACACTACATTATCAAGTTTGGATAGAAAATAAATAATGAGAAACCTATGTTTTCAAGTTGAAGAAAGGAGAAGAAAGTGTAACGTTTGAAAAAGAAGATTTGTGTCTCAAAATTAGAAAGGGAATATAAGTGGTCGATATTCAATTATGATATTGTAAAAAAAACTGTGTTACTTTAGGTAGCGGGGTAGTTTGGTCACTAAAAATATATATCTTTTTTTTCGTTCTCTCCATTTCCGTCCCAATCATTTACTTTTTCATAGAAAAGCTCAAGAATACACCTTAAGAATCAAAATTGTATAAAGTTATGACATGCATATATATGATTTTTTTTTAATAATATACACTTGTAAGGGAGTAAACACCACCTCAGAGCCATGAAAATGGAGATCTTGACTGTTTGGAGGAAGGTAGGAAGCACCAACGTTGATTGGAGCATGCTGCTGTTGTTGATGTGATGCATATGCACTTCCTAAGCTGAATACAGACGATCTTCCAACCTGAAAGCCAAGAAAACAGTAGTCATTTGTTGGTTGGTCTATGAGAAACTTTCTGCAGCGTTAATTTTCAATGAAAATAAGGGGCTGGAGGTGTACCGGCAAATGTTGCTGGGACTGCATCCCAGACACAACATTGTCGCGAAGCTGTTCCTTCTGATGCATATTAACTGGAAAGTCGTTACCACCTGTTATTGAAGAAAAAAATTCTTGTGATCGTTAACAAGTACAAGTTTCCTTATGTAAAACATTCCTGACACACCAACAAGATAAAATGACTATTTTAAGGATTAATGTTTAACTTCTTTCATAATGATATTATTGATGTCGAAAGAACTCCAAGAGTATGGCAGCTACAATATAATAATACTGATAGATTTTTAATAACAGGACAACATGTTAGTAAACATACAAAATAATGTCATTATCCCCTGTGAAGTATAAATGCTTGATTCTTGATCAAACTAGAGTTGTCCACTTTGACCCCTAAACTAATCAATAGTTTGATCCGAGGTTATTATTTTTCTCTAACGAATCAAACAGGTAAAATCAAAAAAGTTAGCTAAAACTGAGCCCAAAGTGTATTTTTAATGCATAAAACCTCCTAAATCATCTTATTCTAATTATTAGATTGTTATTCGGATATATAACTATTTCCAGATAAACAGGACGATACCAAAATTTACCCATTTTGACCCTTACCCTACCCACCTATTTTGACAGACCTAAATGATACTGCTACTTATCCTTAAAGACTAATATTTATCTGATGCTGAGGCAATAATAAATGCCGAGGCAATTCTATAGCAACAATATCCAAAGATAGGTAAAGAAATCAATTTATTAATCGTTAAAAAGAGGCAAAAAAAAATACACTTCAATGTCTAATTTAGGGGAAATCGAATCTGGAAATTGAGATAAATGCTTCATACATAAGATTTACGAAATAGAATCTGATATTCTAATTATGGTTATACAATAATGAACATACCTCCCATGGGTTAATGAGATAAAGAACAATATTACTTTGAAACTGATAGATTAGATCGGTTGCCAGACAATGAAAACTGGTTTAGGAAAATTAGGGATTCAATTTTTCCGTTCGCGCAACTATTTTTACAGTAGAATGAAAAATTTGGGAATTGATGTATCCGTTCGCTCAGCACTTCAGCTTTCTTCACACTTCATTTCTAATCCTCCATAAAGCAAATCAAATAAACATAAATGGAAGAATCTTGGATTATTGTTTTCCCCAAATGGAATTTTGGATGAGGAAGATAGAGTGAGCCTTTAAAGGGTAAAAGAAGAGATGATCAAAAAACTTAAAGTTTCTGAGACGGTCGGTCCAGTTGGCAGACTTAATAGGTTTCTCTTATATTCATACACGTGGATTATCCGAGTGTCGGTACTCGGTGCATGTTGGAGCTTTCTATCATTTTGGTTACACGTAAGGCTCTGCCAGATAATCACATTGACCAGAAATATATTTTTTTTATTAAAAAGATTGGTCTACTTTAAGTGAGTTTTTCATTTAATGTATTTTGCATAATATTACTAAAAAAGAAATGAGTATTTCATTATAGGTTTCCTACATTCTGATTATAATACTGTGTAATTCTCGGGAGATCTCGTCGAGATCTCGATCTCGGGTAAAAAAAAAAACTCGGATCACAATCTCGATCAAAATCCGGAAACTAGATTCTCGGCGATATTTATCGAGAAATCGGCGAGATTTTGATCACCTTGCCGAGATTTAGAATAGTGAAAATCGCGTTTTTTTATAGACTACTAATGTTGACTTTTTTTTTCTGCCAGCCCAATAACTTTACCATCCCACTTTTATCAATTATGAGTCGACACTTTTATCAATTTAATGCAGTTTTATGCAATTATGTTATTTGTTTATATGCAATTTGTATATGAATCTGCTATGTTTTTATTAGTGATTCTTATGATCGAATTTAATGTAGTTTGACACTTTTAGCTATTTTTATGAGTTTTAATCTTTTGCGATTTTTAATATATTATTTATATATATAATATTCTAAATAATATAAAAAACCGAGATCTCACCGAGATCTCACCGAGATAATCGAAATCTCGGATCTCGGACCTCGAACGAGATTCGAAATCTGACCGAGATAACTGCATAGTTCCTACATTCTGATTATAATACTGTGTAATACCTTTAACATGTTGCACACATACACTAAAGAATGATCCATCTGATCCCACCTACTTAATTACTATAGAGAAATAATTGGCACGACTAAATATATGCCTAAACTAGTGCCCAAATATGCTTGTTATCAGTTTATTGGTCTGTGAGAAAGCGGACCCCTGTTTATTGACATGTAGTTTTAGGCGTAAGTTTAGTCTTATATTTAGTCATGTCATCATTTCTCATTGCTACATTGTTTTGCTTCTGACACTACAATAATACTGTACTTTATACCATACTAGTGTTAACATAATGGTCTTCTAGCTTTCTGATATCAACTAAAAGAGCAATCATACGGGCGGAGAAAAACAAATATTAACTGCAAAACCTAGTACTGAATGAGCTGTCAGTTACAACTCTCAATATTGCAACAAATCCAACAAGAGAAATAGATTATTGTGCAGGTTTTTTTAGATATAAACTTCTGAACAAACATATTAGATGGAGCACTTTCTATTTTTGTTAGCAGGCAAAGATACATAGCTCGATGCTCTTAAGATTACTAGGCACGTAATGGAAATAGATGCACAATAACATCAAGAGCATTCACACCTAAAAAAATAGATGGTTTCGTACCAAGAGTTGCTTGACTCAGGATACAATATATAAATAAATGAGATCTATATAAATAAAAGAAGATTGTGAATTTGCGATTAAGTTCACACCGCTTACGAAGAAGTAACTAAATCATCAAAGAAAAAAAAATCCTATCATTGAGATACTAGCTAGCTTGGATCAGATTTATGAGCATCTACAACATAAGGCCCCAAGTCCAATATAATACATAAACCTCGCGACTCTTTTGCACGGACTCGAGATATAAAGATCAACATTGAAGCCATTTACTTGACAAGAACATAAGAACATCAGAGAAGATGAGCAGTGTACCTTTATATCCGGGTAAAGCAGGAAAATCTTCGTTTTGAATGCTGAATTCTTGGTTTTGTTGCATAAAACCAAGATTTTGCCGGCGTGCCAAACCCCCTGCACAGTAATAAGCAAATACATTACTGTAGTGGCCTACTCAAAACAAGAAAAAAAATAACATAGAAAATACTTCAGTCGATATATTACCTAGTTGTCTTTGAGAACCACCAGCAGAGCTAAGATGCCCACTTAACTGAGGAAAATCGTTCATGTCAAAAGAATGATCACGATTTAGCTCACTTAACAAAGCCATTGAATTTAGATGACTATTCCCTGCTTGAAATTGATTTTGTGAGAGTGGCCCACCAGCACCAGAGTAAGAATTTCCTAGAAGAGATGCCATCTGGGGTCCTGAGTTCCCGGAGTCATTCAAACAACACACGATTTACTATTGGTAGAATATAACACACACGTACTACAAACAATGTAGTAAGACTGTGTATTCCAAATGTCCAAATGATGGTTACATTAAAAAACCATTTAAATAAACAAATCTTTATAGCAATTTAGAAAAGCCAAAATTGTTAAAAAAATGCTATGATCTACTATTACCAGTTAGATTCAAGCGAGAAGCAACCCCAGGCATATTCAGTCCACCAGAGCTTAAACTTCTTCCGATGTTTCCACTATTAACAAGGTTATTCATCGCCATTGAACTTATAATTTGTTCTCTGTTCCCTATACCTTGAGCTATACCTGACCCTGAAATGTTACTCTTGAACATATGAGGAAGTAGAATAGATAAAGGACTTAAAGACACTGCAACACATATCCCAAAAAAAAACTCTACTCAAACTGATACAACACCGTACCTCCACTGTTTGTCATCCCTGAAAGTCCAAGCGAGCTGGCAGCAGATTGCTTCATCCAAAAAGAGAGCACACATGGAAGTTAGCAAAATCATATCCATAAGATAATTAGGATAAAGTATTATAGTGAACAAAGTATGAGAAGAGATTTCAAAGTTAAATGCGGGTACAGGGGTGTGATTCAGGTTGGTTCCGTCATAAATCAATCTTATGAAATCTTGGCATACATTTTGAGTGAATGGGATGACAGTGATTTACCTCTCTTTTATATTTCGGTATATCAAAGGGCAGCATTTTACCAATTTAGCATAAATAATTACACGTACAATTAAACAACACGTCGTACGTTCCAGTCTTATTTTCACACATTACAAAGTGTACAATAAAGGTTGATAAATACGTGAGAAATGTGTTACAATCTAATAATACCTGAGAAAGTCCGACAGGAAGATTATTTACTGCATATCGTCCATTAGATATACTTCCCGCAGGCTGTTGTACACCACTCAAAGGACCATTTAATCCCGAATTTCTTGGTGTGTAAGCTCCAGGCATGCTAGGAATGTTATAGTTCCCATTTATGCTTCGCAACCCTAGTACATCTTTTACCAAGTTAGTATAAAGATATCACACAAGAATCAAACGAGTAAAGTGTTTAAAACAGAAACTTGACCGCACCTATTGCATCGTTGTGGTTCATATCACCAGCAGAGGAACCTAGCTGAGAAGAAAATGCTGTAGTATAAGCTCTTCCACTGGCGTCTGGAAATGTTGATGCTGAGCTATTCACACCCGACTGCAAACCAATAATCATACCAATTCAAATTTAACAAAAATTGACAGTATAATGAAGCTGGAGTGGCATTTCAAATTAGACGCCAGTTTGTACAACTACTACCAAAATACTTTAGTAGTAAACGAGGATATTAGTTATTAAAATATAGTAATTAAGTTTAGTTTGAAGGAAAAGAAATTACATTAAGTATTCCGGACATTGTTGAGGAAAGATTAGACAAATAGCATCAAAGCATTCCTCTTTGGTGTTGTTGTTTGGCCGTTAATTTAGCAGCACACTATCTCTGTAACAAGAAACGGAAAAAATGAATAAAAATTAATAAGATATACAAGAACTATAAATTTTTTTGTGGTCGAATAACGCTGGTTAAATGAGTGAAGATTTAAAAGTACTAGCTCAAATTCACAAATATTGTGTAACTCTATTGGATGATTTAACAATGATGATTGATACTTCATGTCGTATAAAGGGGTAAACGAATGTGGTTTTCCCTATTCAGGTTACCAGGGGAGGGAGAGGGGAAGGGGGAGGGCGAGCCTTTCTGACTCAGATGTACGCGGACTCACCGGGTTAATCCCGGGACCGTTTCGACCCTTCCGTGGCCACCCCAAATGTACGCACCTAGCGAGGTTTGAACCCTTGACCTCTTGTTAGAGATCCAAAGACCTTACTACTAGGCCATTTGGTGGTGGTTCTTCATTACGTATGACAGGTAAAAATATACTATCGGTAATAAAGTAATTATATGAAGTCGGGCTTATAACACAAGTAAAATACTGTACAAAACAAGCAAAATCTTGAGAACGTAAGCACCAAAGAAACAATGCCAAATTTAAAGCACGTGAGCTATAAGTGTTACACGTTTCTCATTTATGGTATAAACGACAAACACAATGTCTCCTGAATTACGCCTTTTAGGATCAAATTTTAATGACGTATATCATCTTAAAAGTAGAAATTTCCAAAAACGTAAAGATATGTTCTTAACTTCTCTATGGCATATAAAGTTTCCCCATAATTTTACAAAAAATTAACAACAGTTCAAGTAAATTTTAGTCACCTAAATCATAATATTAAAAAAAATGAAAAACAGTTGATACACGTGTAATAAGAAATTATAAACTGCGTCTAAATTTCAAAATTGTTTATATAATTACACCTTTCACTTTTACAATCAACAAAATTGTGACGATTCGCAAGTCAGCTAAAGTTCTGCAACACGTGCATTATTCATCTATACACAACTAAATGAAAACCGTCGTAAACCTATAACCTTCCAACTTAGTTGTCAAAACTCCAGACAACATACGCAAAACGTAATAATCTATACTCGTCAAAACTAGCAACCGAAAATGCGTAAAACTTAACTAGAATTAAACCAAAAAAACGATACAAAATCAGTTACAAGCCAAACCAACATTTCTCACCAAAACATAAAAAAAATCGACGAGAAAACAAAAACTAATTTTTTTACCATCCAGATTCATATAAACATTACACACACAAAAAAAAGATATCCGCTGATTTACGTCTCAAAAAAACCGACAAAACTAACAAAAAACCAAACTTACATTACACAATCATGACATCAAAACCTCTACCCACAACAAAAACTAAACCTAACAATCAAAAAATTCATCAAAAGATCAAATAAATCAAAAAATACAATCATATATAAAAACTAAACCCTAAAAACAACATAGGTGATATCTGATCGATTTTGACATGAAATTAAGCAAAATTTGGGGTTAAAAGTGTTTGTGAGACGTGTGATTGAGAGTTTTAAAGAGATTAGATGATATATATACCGAGACTGTGATTGATTGGTTTTAGGTGATCGGTGATTGTAAATGGTACCGATCGTCTTCTTCTTTGTTATTTGTTCGAAGGTGCGAGTGTTGTGTGTGTGTTTTTTGGTGTGTGTTTTTTTTTAATTGTTTACTACTCCGTATTTCATTTGTTAATGGGGCCGGGGGCCTCTTTTGCATTTCTTTTTCTAATTTGCTCGGCTTATATTTGGGCTTACGAGCTTATTTGATTTCGGCTAGTATAACATAAGCTTCAATTTTTGACTTATTTTGAGATTTATGGGTTTATGTAAGTTTATTATATCAAAATAAACTTATATAAGCCCACAAGTGTCAAATAAGTCAAAGAATTAGAGGTTATGTTATATAAGCCAAAATCAAATAAGCTTATAAGCCCATATATAAGCTGAAATAAACACCCTCTAAATCGTGTTAAATAATTATGTTCTTTCTGCCTCTAAGTTAAAAAATAATAAGTTTTGTTTATCACTTAGATTTATAGAGTTTTTATATGTTGTAAATCTTTATAAGGTCAAATCAATTAAAACGGGTTTCTATAAGCTTGTAGCTAATTAAATTATTTAAATATTTTTTAAAATATAATGAATTATCAAGCAAAAGCTGTAAATATATCTGAATTTAATTTAATGTATTTTTACGCAATTTTCCATTAATAAACTTTAGCTCCAACTAATTCATAAACAACTTTATTAAAATATAAGCTCCAATTTCCAATTTATAACATAAGCTCCAGCTCTAGTTCAACTCATTTCGTCAAACATACAGTCGACTCACAAATATAATTTTTTACACCACTAGTTTTTTTAACTTCGTGCTTACACAGACAGTTAAATAAGATTATTTTTATAAAATTATGTAAGAACTTTTATACTTATTAGTTTGAATACTCGTGTATGTGCGGGTTTTTACGTAAATCTTTCTTTTTGTATTAATATCGATTAATATTTTGTATATAATTTTGTTGGACGAAGTATTTAACTTTCTTTAACTCGCACATTGTTGAGGTTGATGTCATTAAAATTTAACTATTGACTATTGGTATCATGTTCAAAACATTCTTTCCGTTTAATTACGCTTGAAAAAAATTATTTTTCGGACATCTTTATTTAAACTTTAAAGAGGAATTACATGCATCATTGATATACCCAAAATCTTGTGTATTTATTTTAATCTCACATTAACCCGCAAGGTCGTACTTTATTTTGATATTATATTTACGTTAATAATATTATTAGTTGCATTTAATCTTCAATTTCTTGTACGCGTATTAAACCTATAAAGAGCAATAACATAAGTCGTTATTGAACACCACTAGTAAAAAGTAAATATTTTTGCGAAGTTTCTTACTTAAACTCATACATAGGAATAACATGAGTCGTTCGTATATGTAAAATCTCGTGAATTCATTTAAATGTTATAGACTCACATTAACTCATGCTTTCATTATGATATTTATAATTTTGCGTATATACATTAATACATTAATTTAATATATAATAGTAATATTATTTATTCATAACAACAACGTATATGTTTTTTATAAAGTCTAGAAGGTATTTATTTAAATTTTAAAGTTATTAAAAGATATGAAAACCAATAATTTTACTTAAATCCTTATAATTTATTAAAAATTTAACAACTAAAGTTTTATTAATTACACCCTCCTTTTATTGTTATTTTTATTTATAAATATGAAACATGTGTTATTATACATATTTATTTTGTTATATGTAATTTAGATAGGTTAGACCAACATGAAGACAATTTTGACTTTTATTAGCCTATCAGAATGGTTGATTTCAAAATTGAGCTCCCCATTGGTTAATAGAAAATTTTATTTTCTCATTCTGTAAAACCTCTTATTATATGGGAGGTTTTACATCACAAAAGTTGTTTGTAACTTTTCTGATCGGTCAACAATGGTGACTTGGTCATTTTAGCGAAGGTGATATCCTAACTTCACCATTCACCATATTTTTTTGGCAACCACACCTTTTCCGATGAACACATATTTTAGGCTAAAACTTATAAATAAAACTTTAAACGACAATAGGTACACGTGGTTAATACTCACATTTCGTTCGCATGAATGGGACATAGCTCTGATACATGTGTTGGTCTGCTATCTCTCATAAATCAACATGATTTTGTTAATTCTAAGCTAAAGGTATGCATAAAGCTTATATGCACGGTATCAAACAACATGATGTCATAAAAGTTTAATTGTCGTGCACTTTTAGAAAATGCAGATGAATGTAATGTACATTGTTAAAAGAGATTTTTTTCGAAAAAATGCTTTATGATTATATGGTTTAACAAGTAATCTCCTGGAAATGATATAAATATGGTAATATTAGATTTTATCTCTCTATTATATGTGTGATATTAAGTTCTACTTTGTTAGATACAGTGTGGGCTTAAAGAACAAGCGAGTTGATCAAATGATAAGTTATGGTTCAACAAAAAAATTTAAAAGGTATAAAAGTAACCATATTTGTTGATTCAATGGCATGGTTCATGGTTGTATTTCCCTCTATTACCTATTTTCTTTTTATCTTCTTTCCTTATGTTTCTCTTTCCTCGTGTGAGAGAGATGCTACAACTTCTCCATTCTAAGTTTTTTTTATTTGCATCCTTCCTATACATTTTCTTAATCTCTAATTACGAATTTACATCAATCAAATCTACAAATTCAATCCACTCACAACCAAATATCAATGTTCTTTCACCATCCAAACCTACCTTTCTCGATCGGCCACCACTGACTCTTGGCCAACTCCAGCCATGTCGAAAAATCATAGAAAATATAATTCAAAAATTAATTTAGGGTTTTCAAAATAAACTTAAGAAAATACTTAATTTTAGAAATGCTTGTGTTTGTGTATGTGAATACATTTCAACCCAAACAAATTTTAAAAACCAATTCGCACATTCACATTAGAATCATGTTAAGACCAAAAGCCCATCAGTTGTTCGGGAAAACAATGATAGCTGTCATATCTAGTGGTTGCCGAAATATTGGTCAGATGAGTAGATTGTTGCGGTGGGTGTCAGTGTGGATGATGGTGAATGTGGCTATTGTAAGTGATGGTTGTGTGCTAGGTGGCGATGACAGTCTTGTGTAGACGATGGTGATTAATATGTGAGAAAGGTTATTTTTTATGTTTTTTTTATATTTTGTTCATATGATTGTCATAAGTGTACATTCAACAATAAACACAATTCAGTCATAAAATAGTTTGTTCATCATTGCCAATGTTTTTCATCAATAAAACTTCTAAACTTTGATAAAAAAAAGATGAAAAATATTAGTGGAAATGGATAGACAATGAATGATAAAAGTAAAAGGGAATGACACTGGTCAATGTGTAATGAATTTTTCAACTTTGTCTTTGGTCTCTCATTTTCTATTCGATCCTAACTCTAAAGACAATTTGTTATGCAACATAATCTTGAATGATTGAATAGATCTCTTTATTTATGTGATTCACATTTTGTTCACGCTAAATGTTACGGTAGGTTTTGATTATTATCTTATCTAAGTGAAAATATAGGAAACTAAATATGCTTGAATATATGATCATCTATGTGTTTGTTAAAAAGGTATTTCGGTCTTTTTATGTTGATTATGGACAAAACAGTAATACATGTTTGTTTATTAATTATTTCACTTTAAAAGCGACATGTTTAAAAGGTAGCAAGTCGACCAGTTATATATATCATAGTGACAACAATCTACAACAATGTTAAGTAGAATGATGTTGCGTATTTTCTTTTAATAGATAAGGTTTTAAATTTATAAACTGCGAACCACCTAAGATCTATATACACACTGACGAGCAATGTACCCGGTCGTGTGTAGTAAACTTGGGATAAGTCCGAGGTCGACCCAAAGAGCTATGTGCAAGGCTTCTAAAACGAGGTTATCTACTATCAACTAGAAAGCAATTTGAATTATCGTGATTGGATTTGAGAACATAAAAACTTTAAAAGAGATTTTGTAAAATAAGAAAGAAGAAAAGAAATACTAGGATAGTAGGTATACTACCATTGAATTACCCTGGATGATTTATACTCCTCTTTTAGTGAAATTTACTATTATAATTATCTGAGGTGACGCTAAACCAAGAAAAACATCTTCGTTTAGCCTGTGATCACTAGGTGGAATGAACCCGCAAGAGGAACTGACCTACTAGTTCTCAGTGGTCAATTCCTCTATTGGCTTGAAGATCGGGTAATTGCGACTCGAATGTGAATCACGCCTAATACCATAGCTAGATCCTATGATAGAAGCTTACTTCCTGCGAAAGCAAGGGCCGAAATTATACTATGGTCAAGCAGCATGCAATTGATGCAAAAAACTTAATTTCAATCTTAAGGCTAAGGGAACTCCTAATGGGTGTAGGAGGAACCACCAATGAATGTGGGTATGCTGATTGGAGAATAGAGAACACTTAAGCGAAGAGGGTATCTTTACACTCAATGTTCTCACAACCTTAACATAAAACCTAGAATAAGTTCCTGCAATCAAAGCTATAACCAGATAACGACAATAATAACAAGAAGAGATAAGACATCAAAAGGAAATAAAACAATGATAGTATTAAGGATAATTACACCATGTCTATATCCAGGATAATATACAGAACAAGTGTGAAAAACATGTTCAAGACACCAAAGTTCCTAAATCTAATGTTGTCACTTGTAAACATGGTTTCTTCTTCCTTTCTTCATAACTCTAGTTGTATTGACGAAAAGTGTTTTTCTCCCTACCCTTGTATGAGTTGTGGTAAGGGGAGATATCTCAAATGCATAAATGAGGCCTCTATTTATAGACTTCAAGATGTTTACTCCATAACCATTGAGGTGTGTTATGGCGTAACAATGCTGACTAGGACTTCCTGAATATAGGTTTAAAATATGTTATGACGTAACCGTATTGCCATGGTTACGCCGTAACACTGACTAGGATACATGATGAGATGTCATTTTATACACTTTTTCGGGGTCGGTTAACCCCTAAATTGTGCATTTATAACCAAAATAGGTACTTAATAGTTCATTTTAAGGTATTCGGCATTTGGAGGAAATACACGTGACTTGGGCTCATTTGGAGAAGAAACGGACAAGACTACGGACCTACACCAACATCTCTCAAGAATTTCTACTCAGAATCTAGAGACGGCGTCACAGATTACACGTGACGCCGTCACAACTCATCTCAAGACGGCGTCACAAGATCTCCAAACGGCGTCAGAATGCATGACCCAACCCAATATCTAGAATATTCTATTCATGACGGCGTCACGATTAAAACGCGACACCGTCACAGTAATTTTCCTATATATACAAATCCGTTTTTAGGGTTTTAAGTGTGTGACTTTAGAGTAAAAGAAAGGGACGAACCTTAGTTCGTTTAGCAGCTGTTAAGGACGATTTTAGGGCCTCAAAACCCTATTGTACTTCCTTCAATTCATTTTTTTAATCAAGTAAGACTATCTTAATCATTCAATATGTCTTGTTACGTGATTCTTATCTATTCTTACTTTATCTTTAACATGCTTGGCTAAACCTTCTATTGTGTTTATTTATGATTGTATAAAACCTAGGATGTAGATCTTAGTGGTGTTGCTTCTTGTGATGAATATCCATGTTAGGTCTTGGAAAACCAGTTTTTGTCTGTATTGTTGTTGATATGTCTAGGAAAACATGATTGTGTAGAAAGGATACTATCGGGTAACAGTCTTCATACTACCTTTCCCCTTATATGGTTGATCCACTCTTAATATATTTCAATTGCGTTTAATATACTCTTAGGAGCCTTGTAATAGTCTTTATACTACCTTACTTGTGTGTTGCCTTAACGGAATATTAAATAGACGGTGGGTTCGTGTAATTCGTTCATGACTTAGGAAATAATTACATAGACCATCACAAGTGTGACAAAGCAACAACACTAGGAGAAGCAATATAGGGAGTAATCACCAGTAGCTTAGTTTTATATTTAGTTTAATAGCTAAAACCAACTAATCCCTCAAATATATGATTTACCTGCTTTCCTACAAACATAAAACACACAAAAATAATCTTCTCTCAACCCTTAGAATTCTGTTAAACCATGATCAAGCCTTCCCAACCTATTCCCCTAGAGAATGATAACAACCCCCGAGTCTTGCCTATACTACACTACAACGGTTAGGTACACTGCCTAGGGAGTTGTAAAATTTCTTGTAGAAGTCCCTTATGACAACCGCAATAAGTTTTTGGCGCCGCTGCATGTGGAATAGTTAGGTTTTGATCATAGTTTAGATTAGTTCTACTTGCTTGAATCCTTCCAAGTAAGATTTAATTTCCGCATATTAGCTTTCTCGTAGTCTATCTTTTCTTTGTGTTATCTGTTTAGTAACCCATTCTCGTCAACCACCATGGGAGATGAGAATCCTATCCGCACTCTAGGAGACTACTCCAAACCTAGCCATGAGGGCTATAGGAATACCATCGAGCTCCCCATAGGGAACAATGTGATACCTCTTCGATCCGACACCATCCGGTTGGTGCAAAACGGATGCTCATTCCACGGACTTCGGTCCGAGGATCCAAACCAACACCTCAAGGATTTCCTAAAACTAGTGGACTCACTTGACCTTGACGGTGAAAATAGGGAAAGAACGCGCCTGCGTTTATTTCAATTTTCCCTTCGCGATCAAGCTAGCAATTGGCTTGAACGTCTTCCAGCAGGATCCATCACCACATGGGAGGATCTTACTACCTGATTCCTTGCTCAATTCTTTCCACCGGGAAGGACCGTAAAACTCCGCAATGATATCCTGATGTTCCAACAACATCATGGAGAATCTTTATCCGAAGCATGGACTCGTTTCAAGGACTTACTACAAAAAGTCCCTCATCATGGCATCGACCTTTGGCTCCAAGTCTAAATTTTTTATGACCATGTCAATCCCGTCACAAGACGAACCATTGACCAATCGGCCGGTGGTAAGCTTCGTGACCGAAACGCCAAAGAATCCTGGGCATTATTAGAGGACCTCGCCCTCTATGACAATGAAAGTTGGAATGACCCAAGGGATTTCGCTAAGCCGGTCAAGGCAATCGCATTGCCTCAAGATGTCCCGAGTACATCTGACCGCCGTCTAATCGAGCTCGAAAATCAAGTCCAACGCTTGATGGAAGCTCATCTTGCTCTGACACAACCTACTCAAGTGAACAAAATCACTACCTCATGTGAGATCTGCAGTGGTCCCCACGACACTCAGTATTGCATGGAAGATCATGAACAAGCCTTTGTTGAACCGGTAGGTGACCTTTGGGATCACAATTAACGACCTATCTTTGCCTTTAGATTGTGAGCTTAGTTGGACCGGTAGGTGACCCTTGGGATCAACGAGTACGTTCTAATTAATTGGTAAAGACTTGGTTAGTAGACTACTAGTGTATAAATCGCCGTTAAGCAGTAAGTGGGTAAAGTCTCTATGAGCTAGGGTTTAACAAGATCACCATTGCTTTAATCCCTAAGATAGATTATAATCAGCAAATAAGGATGCTTTATGCGGATGCTTTAATTGTGACAGAATTAATGTGTCTAGGTCTTAGGAAGAAGTCCCGCCTAAGTCTTAAGAATGATATGCCACCTCGAGATAAGTAATCATTGCACTGAATAAACAAACCAACTTCTAATCGGATTAATGATGGCTAATACAGTTTTCTATCATAAGGCTTGACCGCTCTTTTATCTTCTGTTAATTTGCTTGCGTGGGTTAAAGTGTCTTGAATTGATTGTAGTCACCACCAAACCCGTGCCAGTCTCTCAGGCTGAAAACCCCCTTTTACCTGTTAGAATTAGAATTAGAACTAACATAGGATTAGCATAGGTTTGACTTAGATTAGAATTAACTTAGATTAGATAACCAAAATATTAATAAATTGAGAGATTTAACCTCGCTTCAAGTGTTTGACACCCTACTTACCACGAATCTACCACCGACCGGGTACACTGCCCGTTAAAGTGTTGTTTTTGGTTAAGTCGGCAAAATATAAATTTAAAACTTGAACTTTCATAAATAAACACCACACAACGACACATCAAGTTTTTGGCGCCGCTGCCGGGGAGTGAAAATTAATCTTGATTTTTATTTTATATTTTGGTTATTAGATTAGATCTAACCCTTAGGAGTAGTGTAAATTAGATTAGTGTATATTCTTGTATATTCTGTATATTTTTGTATATTTGTTAGTTTAATTGTTTGCTTGTATATTTGTGTGTTTAATTTAATTGTTTTCCTAATACACTGTTCTGGTCGATAACTCGATACGGCGTATCCACTTCCATTGGATACGGCGTATCCAACTTTCTGTCCAATACAGCGTATTCATTCAACTGATTAATACGGCGTATTCACTTCTATTGAATACGGCGTATCGATCATCTGATAAAGTTCTTTTCCACTCTCGAACTTAAAGCTCAAAAAAAATTTAACACCTTTTTTCCCGCTGCTTCTACTGATAATTTTCTGGTTATTTTTTAGTTAAGAATGACAAAGGTAATCAAAGGAGAGTTCGAGAAACTTAAGGATCTTAACGACGAAGGTGTTTCGCTCACTTGCGGTACATCACTTGAAGTTTTCAACAAAGAATTCAACCGGATGAGCGGAATGGATGATGATTTATTCACATATGAAGTTGAAGTTGCTAACATCCCATGTGACTCAAACAAGGATGATGATTCAGAGCAACGAGTGTTGCATGAAGCTAATGATGATACGGGATATGATCCATCTGATGTTGCATTTACTGAATGGTTGTGGTCAAAAAAATTTAACTACAAAACAATAGATCATTATAGGAAGAAAGCATTATGGATTTACTGGATTAGAGGTGATGATGAAGTTGAGCTCACGGATAAAGAGTTTTCTGATAATGAAGATGAAGTTGCTGAAGTCTTTAGGATCGATACTAATATATTTAATTTTGAGACGCCAATGTGCAAGACCTTCAAAGAATTTAACTATCTTTTGCAAATCGATCCAGACTTACTTACTAAGGACATTGAGGGATTCAAGACTTATGAAGAATATAAGGATGATTGGATCTATGAATGGAATAAAGATATACCATGGGTTGATAAGAAACCATGGACTAACGTTGGAGTTTGGACTGAAGCCACACCAGTTAAGCATTATTGTAAACCCTTCAATTATAAAAATGGATGTTCAAAATGGCCAACATGTAGTTGGGAGAATGATTGATACTGTAATGGAGAAAACTTACCTGGAGCTTACATAGTTGGAAACTCGCTCCATTACCAAGATTATGAATGGTACGAAGCCTTGAAGGATAGCGAGCTAAAAGAAAAAGCTTTAAGAAATAAAGCTATCATGAAAGGCTTAATCAGTGATGATGAATCATGCAATGATGGTTGGAGAAGATGGGAAAGCCATGAGATTACCTTCCACGATCACGATGAAATAGATTATGAGAATGAAACTTATAATGAAAGACAAGAGTTATGTGAAACTCATGAACTGCAGGTATGCAATATGAGAAGATTCGAGATGATCAAGTATTCATTCGGACAAGACGAAGAGTATGCTGCTGTTAAAGAAGATAAATACGATGATTTGGCAAGAACAAGCGATGATGCATGCCGAGCATACCAGGAAATCTTTCGCATAATGGACGAAGGATGGATGGTAACTAGAGCCAAGTGAGAAGCTGAAAAAAAGTCTAACTTAAAGACTTCGCTGTAAATAAAAGTGCTTCCCAGGAGACAACCCGAAATGTTATTTAATTTTATCGAGCCTGTCTTCCCAGACATCAATATGGCGTATCCGCTCTATACCATACGGAGTATTGATTGTCTAGACGTTATCAGTCTTTACTTTTTATGCACTTTAAAAACATTATTGTCAGTTCTGGCAATATGGCGTATCCATGCAAATGATACGGCGTATTCACCAGACTGACTCGTATTTAGTTTGTTTAGTTTAGTTTAAATTAACCGTAGATACCATGATAGGAATGCACGTTTTTCCTATTATTTTCATAGGACCTCAATGAAAGAAAAGAAATCGATGAATTGGTTAAAGTATTTACATGTCTGAAGGTGTTGGACTCTTGAAACTTCAAGGCGGCTGTTCAACACACAATCTTGCTCAATAAACTCAACATGGAGAATCTACCGAGCAAATATCAGGGGAGTTTCTCATTCTAATTCTTTTTAATTCCCGTATTTAATGTTTTATCTATACAACGAGGACGTTGTATAATTCAAGTGGGGGGATGAGAATTAGAATGTATACTTGTCCTATTTTTCACACTAAAATGCTTAAAATATGCTTAAATTTTAAAAAAAAATCAACCATACTTTTGTGAAATTACATGTTACATAACCCGCACACAACAACCCTTATTAGATATTATGAGGATTTAACCTATCCGTTTCCAAATGTTTACCCAAATTCCACAAAATATGAGTGTGTCGGTGATGTAGTAGACTTTAGAACTTGGCTTGGTATATCTATTCGAGATCACAGTGATGAGTACTATGGATTTAGATGGAGTAACTTGTTTAAATTGGTAAATTTTAGGATTACACCCAAAAAGCCTATACATGTTGTTTATTAACTAACTACACTGGTTAGTTAACCCCCGTATAAACCCTTTGTTTACTCTCACTTTAAGAGTCCCGTAGAGCCAATCCTTTAGGAATTACACCAACTTGTTTATTTCGTTACACCTTTACACCTTAGCCTACCTTGTTAGATTAAGTTTATTTTACAGTTGCTAGTTGCTTAAAGTGTAAAGTTTGTATTTCTCGAGTCTTGTGTCAATTTTCTATCTTTGGTATGGTTGGAAGAAATTTGCACATTGCAAATGGGAATGTATTAAGTAGTCAAAACTCATGTATTTTTACTACCATCGCAATTAATGGTACGTCCGAAGAATGAAGAATTATCAAAGGAATTATCCGGAATTATTATGATCGTGAAGATGGTGAAACTACTCTGAGTTTCGTATATAGTTAGATGTTAAAAAAAATCAAAAAAATTAGAAAAATCACAACAAAAAAGAGAAGGAAAGTTTGAAGATAATCGTTTCGCAACTACCGAAGGAATTACACGAAGGATCGATTATTCGTTGATACAAATCGACGATGTAGAGTATTGTATAAAGTGGTAGATATCGCCACTTGCCTTGTAAAGTATGTAAAGTATGGGATGATTGGGAAGTTGACCGTTACGGGAACGCCAACTTAGGTTGTTGTTTTTGATCTATGATCAAGACGTTTGTAAATAGTTGTGTCTTTATCATGGTAACGGTCGGGAAAAAGTGTCTAGCAACTTGTATCTTAGACTTAATCTATTTGTTTCGTAATTTTTATTTAACAACAATTTATTTCCCTTTCCTAATCATTAACCATGGGTTTTACGCGAATGAGGATTTGTACGAGCGTGCATGTCTATTTCGTCGTTACGGCCATGTATGCATGTCTCAGCTGCCTTGTTGGTTTATTACTATTGGTGAAAGTTAGAAGATCCCTACCCTATATCATTCTTCATCCTAACCGTTGGTTAAACTCGAATGAGGATGTGATCGAACACACATGTCTATTTCGTCGTTACGGCCATGTATGTGTGCTTCAGCTGCCTTGTTGGTGTGGTACTTTTGGTGAAAGATTGTAGAATGATCAACCCTAAGCCTTATCATACAAACCCATATTTACCTTTATAAACTTGTTACTCCTTAGCTCTAGTGATGGAGATGTGTATCCTTGCCAAGCTTATGATAGAATACTCGTCACGACCGAGCAATTGAGCGAATTAGTTACATGTTACCACATAGATTAGTTGAGTGATTTGAGTGTTTTCATCTTTCTATTTCGTGAGGTGTTTGGTTGTGTACTTGTAATAGATCAAATAAATGCTTAACGGAAAATATCCTTAGGGATACATTTTTATAAACTTCTAAAGGCTACTTGAGGACAAGTAGGATTCAAGTGGGGGGATATTTGATGACATCAAATAACGTCTATTTTATAGCATCATTTATCCTATGTAATTAACCCATTTTGTATAATTATTGCAAAGAATTGTTACTTAATCGTTTGTATTTGAGAATTGCAGTAATTATGGAGTACTTGGTGAATATTAACAAAAAGCGCGCATTCTGGAGCTTAAACAAAGATATTTTGAAGATTACTGTTCTAACCACCAATACGCCGTATCCATCAAGGAAGATACGGCGTATTTGTGCCTGCACTCTCCAAATACCACGAAGGAAATATGATCAATACGCCATTTCCAGAGAAGACCAATACGTCGTATTGGAGATATAGTATGTGAATATTCTGGAAGATATCAAACGTGGTCCCTACTCCAAGAAACTCTCGATACGCCGTATCGAACCCATTCGATATGCCGTATCACACCAACTTTAGACCCTATAAATAGAAAACTCAAAAACGAGTTTTAAGTGTGCTGAATCATATTCTCGATGCCTAAACCATAAAAGTCAATTTTCAGAGGAGAAAAATAGCATAAGAGGTCTCGCAACGCATTCCAATCCATATGAGACAACGTGTAATTTCTTATACTTTTGTAATCGTTCAGTTTTTGGTATCATTCGTTAACTCGGTTAGTTTACCTTGGCTAAGCCATTACTCTTGTATTAATTATGATGTTTGAAGGCTAATACCTTTGGGTATTAGCCATTATTATGAAGATCTGAATATTTGGTTTTGTTTATATCTCGATTGCTTAATTTATTGTTGTATGCTTATTTATGTTTATCAACTTATACTTGTTTATGTGCTTTAATACGCGACCTATCATTCAACTGGGTCTAGTGATATAGACCAAGTAATCTAGATGCCGGGATAGCTCTTCATATAGTAATTTATACATCTCGACCAATAGGATCACAATTAACGACATATCTTTGCCTTTAGATTGTGAGCTTAGTTGGACCGGTAGGTGACCCTTAGGATCAACGAGTACGTTCTAATTAATTGGTAAAGACTTGGTTAGTGGACTACTAGTGTATAAATTACCGTTAAGCAGTAAGTGGGTAAAGTCTCTATGAGCTAGGGTTTAACAAGATCACCATTGCTTTAATCCCTAAGATAGATTATAATCAACAAATAAAGATGCTTTATGCGGATACGTCAATTGTGACAGAATTCCTCGTATCTAGGTCTTAGGAAGAAGTCTCGCCTAAGTCTTAAGAATGATATGCCGCCTCAAGATAAGTAATCATTGCACTGAATAAACAAACCAACTTCTAATCTGATTAATGATGGCTAATACAGTTTTCTATTATAAGGCTTGACCGCTCTTTTATCTTCTGTTAATTTTCTTGCGTGGGTTAAAGTGTCTTGAATTGATTGTAGTCACCACCAAACCCGTGCCAGTCTCTCAGGCTGAAAACCCCCCTTTTACCTGTTAGAATTAGATTTAGGACTAACATAGGTTTAGCATAGGTTTGACTGAGATTAGAATTAACCTAGATTAGTTAACCAAAATATTAATAAATTGAAAGATTTAACTTCGCTCCGAGTGTTCGACACCCTACTTACTACAAAACTACCACCGATCGGGTACACTGGCCGTTAAAGTGTTATTTTTGGTTAAGTCAGAAAAATATAAATTTAAAAACTTGAACTTTCATAAATAAACACCACACAATGACACATCAAGTTTTTGGCGCCGCTGTCGGGGAATGAGAATTAATCTTGATTTTTATTTTATATTTTGGTTTTTAACATTAGATTAGATCTAACCCTTAGGATTAGTGTAATTTAGATTAGTGTATATTCTTGTATATTCTGTAAATTTTGTATATTTGTTAGTTTAATTGTTTGCTTGTATATTTGTGTGTTTAAATTAATTGTTTTCCTAACACATTGTTCTGGTCGATAACCCGATACGGCGTATCCTACTTCCATTGGATACGGCGTATCCAACTTTCTGTCCAATACAGCGTATTCATTCAACTGATTAATACGGCATATTCACTTCTATTGAATACGGCGTATCGATAATCTGATTCTGTAACATAAGCTAAAATTTCATATTTGACTTCCGTGCTTAAATTTTTTCTATCCTTCTTTAGAGCAAATCCTGCTGATATTTTTACCCTTGTTTCAGGGCATACTTATCAGAGATAGTAGACTGAGGAAGATACTATAAGAAGTCATGGCAGAACTAATTTTAGAGGAATACATAGTAAATGCTCAAAATGAATCAAATCTTTCAATCACCAGTAACGATATAAAAATTGAATTCATTAAGGAATTTTTTGTGGAATTACGAAAGAATGCATACCACGGATGGATTGACGAAGACGTAACGAACCACATTGCTAAGGTGCTTGAAATGATTGGTTTAATCTACATTCCTGGTGTGGATTCCCATCAACTATGAATGAAAGTCTTTCCTCTCTCGCTGGCTGATGACGCGCGACAATGGTGGATAAACGAGGGGGAAGGAAAAATCACCGTTTGGGAAGAACTTGTTGAGAAATTTTTCTGTAAATTTTATCCTGAATCATACGATGGAGAAGAAGAATGTTAGACGAAGGAGACAACTAGGGAATAGATCCACTTGAATTTATATCGCGAGTAAATTCATCATTTGATAAACATATGAAAATGGATGGAAAAACTAAAAAGGTATTATTCCATGCTTGGATGAATGGAAGCTGGAATAAAAAATGAATGAATGACAACATCTTAAGTAGTAATAAAACTACTATTGACTCATTTTTTAAACCTTATCTAAAAACGAGTGAAGATGAAACTGGAAAAGATGATGAACTAAGCCAGACGAAGCGCAAAAGCGACAATACATCCAATTCTATTAATGAGCAACCTTACAAAAGGGTGTGCAAAGCAGAAAAGTTTGAAGCTATAAAATATTCACTTGGATCCAACGAAGAATATATTGCTATAAGAAGATGTGAATATGATGCTTGGGAAAGAAACGAAGATAATATGTCCAAAATCTACCAAGAAAATTTTCAAAAAAAGGACAACGGAACGCGCACTGAGTAAAGAGAAGCTGAAGAAAAGTATAACTTAAAGACTTTGCTGTAAACAAAAGTGCTTCCCCCGGAGACAACGGGCTGGATATGTTTAATTAATTTTAATTCGAGTTGTCTAACGCGCACTGAGTAAAGAGAAGCTGAAGAAAAGTATAACTTAAAGACTTTGCTGTAAACAAAAGTGCTTCCCGGGAGACAACCCGGAATGTTATTTAATTTTATCGAGTTTGTCTTCCCAGACATCAATACGGCGTATCCGGTCTATACCATACGGCGTATTGATTGTCTGGACGTTATCAGTCTTTACTTTTTATGTTTAAATTAACCGTAGATACCAAGATAGGAATGCATAGTTTCCTATATTTTATACAGGACCTCGTGAAAGAAAAATCGATGAATATTGGTGGAGAATTTACAAGTCTGGAAGTGTTGGAGTCTTGAAACTTCAAGGCGGCTATTCAACATACGATCTTGCTCACAAACGCAACATGGAGAATCTACCGAACAAATATCAGGGGAGTTTCTCATTCTAATTCTTTTTAATTCCCGTTTTTAATGTTTTATCTATACAACGAGGACGTTGTATAATTCAAGTGGGGGATGGAATTAGAATGTTTACTTGTCCAATTTTTTCACACTAAAATGCTTAAATTATGCTCAATTTCAATTTTTTTAAGCATACTTTTATGAAATTACATGTTACATAACCCGCACACAATAACCCTTATTAGATATTGTGAGGATTTAACCTTATCCTTTTCCAAATGTTTATATAAATTCCACAAAATATGAGTGTGCCAGTGATGTTGTAGACTTTAGAACTTTGCTTGGTATATCACTCGAGATCACAGTGAGGAGTACTATGGTTTTAAATGGAGTAACTTGTTTAAATTGGTAAAATTTTAGGATTACACCCAAAAAGCCTATTCATGTTGTTTATTAATTAACTACAATGGTTAGTTAACCCCCATATAAACCCTTTGTTTACTCTCACTATAAGAGTAAGATACCCCTAGAACAACCCGTAGAGCCAATCCTTTAGGAATTACACCAACTTGTTTGTTTCGTTACACCTTAGCCTACCCTGTTATATTAAGTTTATTTTACAGTTGCTAGTTGCTTAAAAGTGAAAAGTATGTATTTTATACCCGAGTCTTTGAGTCAATTTTTGGTAACGTTGGAAGAAATTTGCACATCGCCAAATAGGAATTGAAAAGATTAGTCAAAACATCATGTATTTTTACAACTAACCGCAATAATGTATTCCAAAGAATAAGAATTATCCGGAATTATATGATCGTTGAAGATGGTGAAAACTACACTCCGAGTTTCCGTATAAAGTTAGAAAGATGCCAAAAAGAAAAAAAATAAAAAAAATTAGAAAAATCGCAACAAAAAGAGAAGAAAGTTTGAAGATAATCATTTCGTAACTACCGAAGGAATTACACGAAGGATCGATTATTCGTTGATAAGTCAACGATGTAGAGTATTGTATAAAGTGGAAGATATCGCCACTTGCCTGGTAAAGTATGTAAAGTATGGGATGATTGGGAAGTTGACCGTTACGGGAACACCAACTTAGGTTGTTATTTTTGATCTATGATCAAGACGTTTGTAAATAGTTGTGTCTTTATCATGGTAACGGTTGGGAAAAAGTTTCTAGCAACTTGTATTTTAGAATTTAATCTATTTATTTCGTAATTTTTATTTAACAACAATTTATTTCCCTTTCCTAATCATTATCCATGGGTTTTACGCGAATGAGGATGTGTACGAGCGTGCATGTCTATTCTGTCATTACGGCCATGTATGCATGTCTCAGCTGCCTTGTTGGTTTATTACTATTGGTGAAAGTTAGAAGATCTCTACCCTATATCATTCTTCATCCTAACCCTTGGTTAAACTCGAATGAGGATGTGATCGAACACACATGTCTATTCTGTCGTTACGGCCATGTATGTGTGCTTCAGCTGCCTTATGTGGTACTTTTGGTGAAAGATTGTAGAATGATCAACCCTTAACCTTATCATAAAAACCCATTTTACCTCTATAAACTTGTTACTCCTTAGCTTTAGTGGTGGAGATGTGTATCCTTGCCAAGCTTATGATAGAATACTTGTCACGACTGATCAATTGAGAGAATTAGTTACATGTTACCACATAGATTAGTTGAGTGATTTGAGTGTTTTCATCTTTCTATTTTGTGAGGTGTTTGGTTGTGTACTTGTAATAGATCAAATAAATGCTTAATAGAAAATATCCTTATGGATACATTTTTGTAAACTTCTAATGGCTACTTGAGGACAAGTAGGATTCAAGTGGGGGGATATTTGATGACATCAAATAACGTCTATTTTATAGCATCATTTATCCCATGTAATTAACCCATTTTGTATGATTATTGCAAAGAATTGTTACTTAATAGTTCATATTTGAGAATTGCGGTAATTATGGAGTACTTGGTGAATAATAGCAAAAGGCACGCATTCTGGAGCTTAAACAAAGATATTTTAAAGATTACTGTTCTGACAACCAATACGCCGTATCCATCAAGGAAGATACGGCATATCTGTGCCTACACTCACCAAAGACCACGAAGGAAACATGATTAATACGCCGTATCCAGAGAAGACCAATACGCCGTATTGAAGATATAGAAGGTGAATATTCTGGAAGATATCAAACGTGGTCCCTACTCTAAGAAATCCCCAATACGTCATATCCAAGACTTTGGATACATCGCATCGAACTGACTTCAGACCCTATAAATAGAAAACTTAAAAATGAGTTTTAAGTGTGCTAAATCATATTCTCGATACCTAAACCACAAAAGTCAATTTTCATAGGAGAAAAAGAGTAGAAGAGGTCTTACAACGCATTCCAATCCATAGGAGACAACGTGTAATTTCTTATACTTTTGTAATCGTTCAGTTTTTGGTATCATTCATTAACTCGGTTAGTTTACCTTGGCTAGACCATTACTCTTGTATTAATTATGATGCTTGAACGCTAATACCTTCGGGTATTAGCCAATATTATGAAGATCTGAATGTTTGATTTTGTTTATATCTCGATTGCTTAATTTATCGTTGTATGCTTGTTTATGTTTATCAATTTATACTTGTTTATGTGCTTTAATATGCGTTCAATCCGTATCTAAGGATATCGCTTGTAGCTTAACTAGATATTGGATAGTTCTCATAAGTATACGACCTATCATTAAACTGGATCTAGTGATATGGACCAAGTATTTTAGATGCCGGGATAGCTCTCCATATAGTAATTTACACATCTAGACTAATAGGATCATAAATAATGACCTATCTTTGCCTTTAGATTGTAAGCTTAGTTGGACCGGTAGGTGACCCTTGGGATCAACGAGTACGTTCTAATTAATTGGTAAAGACTTGGTTAGTGGACTACTAGTGTATAAATTACCGTTAAGAAGTAAGTGGGTAAAGTCTCTATGAGCTAGGGTTTAACAAGATCACCATTGCTTTAATCCCTAAGATAGATTATAATCAGCAAATAAGGATGCTTTATGCGGATACGTCGATTGTGACAGAATTTCTCGTATCTAGGTCTTAGGAAAAAGTCCCGCCTAAGTCTTAAAAATGATATGCCGCCTCGAGATAAGTAATCATTGCACTGAATAAACAAGCCAACTTCTAATCGGATTAATGATGGCTAATACAGTTTTTTATTATAAGGCTTAACCGCTTTTTTATCTTCTGTTAATTTGCTTGCGTGGGTTAAAGTATCTTCAATTAATTGTCGTCACCACCAAACCCGTGCCAATCTCTCAGGCTGAAAACCCCCCTTTTACCTGTTAGAATTAGATTCAAGACTAACATAGGTTTAGCATAGGTTTGACTTAGATTAAAATTAACCTTGATTAGTTAACCAAAATATTTATAAATTAAAAGATTTAACTTCGCTCCAAGTGTTTGACACCCTACTTACTATAAAACTACCATCGATCGGGTACACTGCCCGTTAAAGTGTTGTTTTTGGTTAAGTCGGCAAAATATAAATTTAAAAACTTGAACTTTCATAAATAAACACCACACAACGACACATCAAGAGGCAAAAAGGAAAAAGTTAAGTCCGTTGCCTTGAAAGCTAAGAAAAAGTCTAGTGATGATGAAACTTCGACATCCGGTAGCGATGATGAAGAATATGCTATGGCCGTAAGGAACTTTAAAAAGTTCTTTAGAAGAAAGGGTAAATTTATTAGGCAACCAAGAGAAGAAAAGAAGCCATTCCGACAAAGAGATGAGAAGAAAGGAAAGAGTGACCGGAAATGTTTTAGATGCGGTGATCCAAATCATCTCATTAGCGATTGTTCAAAACCATCTTGCAACAAAGATCAAAAGGCCTTCATTGGAGGTTCTTGGAGCGATAGCGAAAATGACGTCGAAGACAAAACTAATGATGAAACTTGTCTCATGGCTCAATCGTCAAATGAGGCAACTCTTAACTCTTCTCATTATAGTGATGACGCATCTTCTCTTGATAATGATAGTATGCAAATTGAATATGATAGCTTATGTGAAATTAGCTTTAAAATCATTAACAAGAATAAAATTTTAAAAACTAAAAGAGATCTTTTAGAAAAAGAAATTTTAGAATTGAACGAGAAAATTAAGAAACTTGAGAGAAATAAAGAAATTAAGATTGCATGTGAGTCATGTAAAGAACTTAAATCAGAAAATGCTAAACTTAAAGAAACTCAAGTTAAATTTGTTAAATTCAATAAAAGCGCTAATTCACTTAGAGAAATGTTAAATAATCAAAAGTCGCCTAGTTGTAAAATAGGTCTAGGATTTGATTGTAGTAAAGTGTCAACAAGCAGAACTAAAACCATGAGTTTCATTGGATCGTCCGCTGAAAAAGCGATGGACGGATCCACCATAAAGGTACACGGATCCACCTTACCTGGATCTGTGAGTCGCACCAATGGCTAAAAAGGGACAGAATACGTTTTTAGTCGACACATGTCTTCTAGATCGGATTTTGTTATTACTAGGAAGAAACTAATACATAATTGCATTGATGAGTCAAAGAAACTATCTTTAAAACCATCACTCAAAAGCGGTATAGTACCGAGTCTAGATCAAAAACACCTCCACCTAGGAGAAATATCTCTTCTCAACCAAGACACAACACACCTCAACCTAGAAGAAACTCTAGAGAACCAATTCATCAAAACTTCTATCCTATGAATTGGAACAATCATCAAAGCCAAGGCTTTGTACATATGGGAAATTGTATCCCATTTCAATATCCCAATCAATTGCAACAAATGCAAGGGATGTACAACACTAACATTTTCGGACCCATGAGATATTGGGGACCAAACGCTTGAATTTGTTTTTGTTGAAATAGGTATGCTTGAGAACATGCTTGGAACCGGATGAGTGGATCAAAGATAGTGGTTGCTCCAAACATATGACCGGTAACAAGAGTTTATTCTCTACCTACAAAGCATACGACGGAGGTAATGTTGTTTTTGGAAGTAACTTAAAAGGAAAGATCATAGGCAAAGGTACGATCTCTAATGACTCTCTTACTATATCTAATGTAGAACACGTAGATAACTTAGCATTTAACTTACTTAGTGTTGGTCAAATTTGTGACAATAAGTGTCAAGTCTTATTCACGGAAGAAGGTAGTGAAATAATTAAAGATGGTAAAATCATAGGAAACGGGATTAGGAAAAATGGTTTATACGTAATGAAATTAGGAAATAAGTCTCAAGACAAATAATACCTTGCCACGGTAGTAGATAATTCTACCTTATGGCATAGAAGACTTGGTCATGCAAATATGCGTTTAATTCAATCGTTTCTAAAGAATTGGTTAGAAACTTACCTAAGCTAAAATATGATAAACATTTTTTTGATGCTTGCAAAATTGGGAAGTAAGCTCATGCAAGTCATAAAGCTAAAAATATGGTTTCCACTAAAAGTTGTTTAGAATTATTACATATGGACTTATTTGGTCCATCGGCAATTAAAAGCTATGGAGGTAATCTATACACCTTGGTTATAGTAGATGATTACTCTAGGTATACATGGACTAGATTTCTAAAAACTAAAAATGAGGCTTTTAAGAAATTTGAAATATTAAGTAGGAAAATTCAAAACCAACTAGGTAGTTCTATAATAGCTATTAGAAAGGATCATGGTCGGGAATTTGACAATGAAGTAAAATTTGGAGCTTATTGTGATGCACAAGGCATTACTCATAACTTCTCGGCTCCACGTACTCCACAATTAAATGGGGTAGTAGAAAGAAAGAATATGACCTTACAAGAGATGTCTAGGACTATGCTTAATGAACAATCCATTCCCCAAAAGTTTTGGTGTAATGTCGTTGATACATCAACTTATATATTAAATAGAATATTAATTCGACCAATACTAAGAAAAACCCCTTATGAAATATTTAGAGGTAGGAAACCTTCTTTAGAATATTTTAAAGTATTTGGAAGCAAGTGCTTCATTTTGAATATAAAAGACTATCCAACCAAGTTTGACCCAAAGTCATACGAAGGTGTTTTTCTAGGGTATTCTCGAAAAAGTAAAGCTTATGTAGTATTAAATAAACATACAATGAAAGTTGAAGAATCACTCAACATGACATTCAATGAAAGTCCTCCTCCTACCAAATTATCACCATTGGTTGATGATGATGTTGGTGAAGAAGAAGCCATTAAAAGGAATATTAAAGTAGTAAATAATAATAATGAAGAAGATGAGTCGATAGAAGTTGACCAAATCGTTAACATTAAGGAGTTCAAGAATCATCCACTAGATCAAGTCATAGGAAATCTCAATCAAAGAACCTTAAGGTCTCAAGCCTAAAATCATAGTAATTTCTTTTGTTTTATATCTACAATAGAACCCAAAGATGTCAAAGAGGCATTAAAAGATGAAAGTTGGGTTGTTGCTATGCAAGATGAACTAAATCAATTTGTAGCAAATGATGTTTAGGAATTAGTCCCTTTACCCATGAGTCAATAGGTCATAGAAACAAAATGGGTCTTTAGAAATAAATTAGATGAAAACAGTGTTGATAAAATATAATGCCTAAAAACATTACTAATATTTTTTCACATCTTTACGTTTTGATAATCACAAAATATAAAAACGTTCAACGTAAAATTAAACGTAAACAAGTAATTAGTAGTAAATTATCATTTCAACAAATACATCACTTAAAGGTATGAATAAATAAATGCTTAATGCATTTTATGATCAAAGGAAATTTTTATTCAACCTCACACTTTTATAAAATGTTGTAAACATTTTTAAATTCAAAATTTCAGACCTAAAACGTCTAGAAAAGTTCTAGAAAATTCCCCTTACACAAAAGACAAACTGGGGAAGCCCTAGTCTAGGGCGACCCCCTTAAATACACGGTCGACCCCTTTAAAATTAAGGGGACCACCCACCTATTTAACGGGACCGGCCCTAGGTAGACGCTCCCCCAGTTTGTCCTATAAATACTGGACTTTTCCCCATAATTTTCTCACCTTTTGCACTCATTCTTTCTGTTCTAAAACAACCCACACATCTCTCTAAAATCCTTTGATCATTTAATCATAAAGCTTTGTTTCCAAGTGATCCAAGCTCAACCCCTCAAGTGCAAGAGAAGAATACTTCCATCATCAAGTGAAGAAG
>BQNB010009031.1:0-48122 GCA_026074375.1 Tanacetum coccineum
AACTCATCTCAACAGCAAATAATGCAAATTGCACAAATATCAAACTCAATGCACAAATAATCTCAACGCAAGCGCAAAACAGTACCCGGCTATGACCTAATCATTTACGACACTTTATTAATGTTTGTATAAAGTTGTCTTATTGTATAAGTGTTCGTCTTTACTCACACCAAAATCCTCAACTCCGTTACGAAAACCTCTTTCATTATCATAAAACCTTTACTCTTTATCTTAAAACCGTTATCTTATAACCAAACCGTTATCTTTTACCAAACTCTTTATCCTCATTTCGAATCCTTTATCCAAAAACATGGTTGTGTGGTAATTACGCAAAACAACTCAATGCACTTGGGCTAAGTGCAACATTAACACCGAATACTCAAAACATAGCCAATAATGAAAACAAGACAACCACTAAACGGTCTGAGAAAATCTGACAAGAGATAAGTGGGAGTTCAAAGATCGAAAATAAACGAGTAGATATTTTCGCAACTATAATATTTAATTATTTTTGTCTCTTTATCGGGCTTAACGGGGTAAGTAAAAATCTTTATCATCTTTAAGTGTCCGTGTTCAATCATTTACTCTTAACTCTTTTTATTTACAAAATCACTCTTTTTGTCCTTTAGTCGAGATGACATAAAATAATTATTCCGCTATTCTCCAAAATTTCAACAAAATGCCAAAAAGTTTACACTTTCAACGCGCTTATCCATATGTGGTCAAAAATTGTCCAATTTATATAATTTTCCACTTCTGCAACTATTATAATTCCATTCATTCGTTTTAGTATTCCATTTATCAAATTTTCCTTTGTTGGGCCCGAAAGCCAAATGCTAGTCAATTAACTTTTATGAGTCCAAAATCCCTTATTAGTATATTTAAGCCCAACCCAAAGCCATAGTCCATATTATATAAAAATCCAATTTGTAAACCGAACCTAATATACCATAATCCAACAGGCCGAAGCCCAAATAATCATAAGCCAAATATAAGCCGAAATAAATCAAACCATAAGCCCAAGAATATAAGCCGAAATCCATTGCGTTAGTTCAAGATAAGAGCCCTTACGAACCAAGGCTTCTAAAGTTTCCGGAGGGTCCATCATCAAGAATGGCCTAAGATGGTCAGAAGCATTCCTAACAATGCTAGCCACAGTGGAATACTTCAGAAAAATGGGTCGCCATTTCGCGGAATCGAACGCCCTAAGAGGAAGATTTCATTTTCTTTCTGTTTCGTAGAACGAAGTTGATCCATGGTCATCGGGATGTCTATGTTGAAAGAGAACCTAACCTGAAGAGTCATTAGTTTTCTAGGTCGGAAAATGAAGTAAACAACTCAGGTGGACAAAAGGCAAACCACTCAGCTGATGAGTCAGCTATACTTTTAAAAAAATAGCCTAACGAGGAGACGATCGTAACTTTTGAGCTCAAAGATGGAAAGCAGATTCTTTTTTTTAGGTTTTGCATAGCTTCCTAAGCGCCCGACTTTCTTTTTAGGTTCCGAAAGGCAGAGTAGCTTCAGCATCAAGTAGGGTATGGGATAAAGTTCGAGTGAGGCATCAACCATAGATTGCGGAACTTTCAAGATGCTTCCTTGTGAAAACCAACGGAGTTTATACTGTAACTCAACCTTCTCATCCATGGAAGGATTCCTTGTTCGATGATAAATGTCAATCGAGGGCACCCTCATTTCTAGAGAGAGAATCATGCTATACAGAAAGGGGAAATCCCTCCTACTGAGCAAGATCATGAATTAATATTAATAAGGAAGCACTTAACATAGGGCAACTAGTCTCACTTCACATAGCATAGTGCCTTGCTATTTGCATTCATTGTTATAACTTATCGAAGCGAGGATCTCATGCTATCATTGAACGGCTACCGAACCGCCATACTCAGGTAACCGGTCTAGGTTCCAAGTACATCAACACCCCATAGCTACTTAGGGCTACAACACAAAAAGGCTTTTCACTCTAGTTGGGCAATGCAAGGAGGCCTCTTTCGCCATTCTTTCTAAATGATAAACTATTATTAGTTCAGTTCGGTAGAACATCGATGATAGGAGAATTTTTCCATTGGTATTCTACGCTCGATCTCTACTCCCCAAAAGCTGACTCATAATTTATGGGTCACTTAGGGCTAGAAAGATAGGCTTCTTCATACACATCCAACCGGGAACCTTATTTCGACAGATCAAACTAGCTAGTATCGAGGATTCACGCCTTCCCTTTTGCTTACACCATTTCTTTGTGAATGAAGTTAGACGACACAGTTCTTATTACTATGACTTTCAAAAAGAGTTGCCATATCTTAGTAATGAGGTCTGTTGATTCGGAATCATGGGATGAGTAGATGTAACAGATGATGAATCTTTTTTTTTCTACCTCTGTCACTCTATCTTTGTTAGTGCCTTATATTAATAACTGATGAATCAAAAACAAACTGTCAATTGGTATTTTTGATTATTCTCGTATCTGGAAACTTAGGTAAGTTTTTTAAAAAGAGTTATAGTTATTATAACTGTATAAAAATGTATCTCATTTAGCTCCTTCATGCCTATTAGAATATAACTACTTATTTCGGTTTTGGTGGCTTCAACTATAACCCCAACTCTCTTTATGGGTCTGAGGAAGACTTATTATAAATTCATTGAATGAACAATTCAAAAAAGAAATCTTTCTGTAAGATTCTAGGTATTTTATAGTTCCTTCCCGCGTTAATTGCCAATTCTTGGTCATTGAGATTCATGGGCGATTTTGATGTTTATTTAGGTTTGGAACCCTCTCTTTTCCCCTTTAAAATAAATCGGAATGATTGAAGTTTTTCTATTTGGAATCGTGTTAGGTCTAATTCCTATTACTTTTTGGCTGGATTATTCGTAACTGCATATTTACAATACAGACGCGGCGATCAGTTGGACCTTTGATTCATTAACATCTCTTTTTTATTGACTTCCTCCTTTTTTTTATCCGCAGGAGGTTCAATTCAGGTTGCTGTTCAAATGAGTGAAGTTATTGAATTCTAATTAGACCTAACAAGAACAGAATCACGCTCTGTAGGATTTGAACCTACGACATCAGGTTTTGGAGACCCACATTCTACCGAACTGAACTAAGAACTCTTTCTTATCATAGTAGATACGACTAAAAAGGATTCTTTTTGTACCCCCAATACTAAACATACACATGCATATAGTCTCATAAAATGAAAATGATGTATGTCTGAATCGATCTCAATAGATTCCTCGTGACTACCCAGAGGAGAAGAATAAGAAGGGATGACAAGATTAGAACCCGTGAGATTTTTGACCCAAAACAAAGGTGCTACCTAGCTGCGCTACATCCCTTTCAATAGGTCTACAGTGTCATTGTAGAGAATCCCTGCCCGGTTTTCCGCATCGGTAATGCACCTCCATAGATATTCAATTTCTCTTGCCATTTCTTCTTTGTTGATTTATATACTCATCATCATCCCACTGATCCCACCAACGCTTTCTTACTTATCTTATGAGCAAAAAGGTTCTAAATAATTAGCCCTTTAAATTGAATAAGAAAGGCTTTCCTGATAGAAAGATTTGCATGTGACAAAGATCCTAATTTTGTGTATCCGGTAAAGCACGCCCCGCCGCCAGCTTCCACGCAAACAAAAAAAAGTAAGCGCCTAGCGCGAAAAGTTTCTTTACTAAGTAATATAACGTTAACGCTTTAGTTTGTTTGATTGATCGTTAGTTTCTTTTTTAATAAGGGGCGGAGCTTGAAGAAGCGAGCCTAGAGTATCAACGCAGCCTATTACGTTTTTCATGCCCCTTTTATATTCTATTATTAAAGCGCTAGTGCCCCTATAGAGTCAGGATATTCTGCAATCAATGAAACCGAAAGAAAGAAAAAAACTAGTGCCTTTCGTATAGATCGAGACTTGCAACTTGATTCTTTACTCATTCCATACTGGGAAGAATTGCAGGCGAAAACACTTCTTCCTATTTCTCTCTCAGTGATATCCGATGATCAAGACAATTCCCGTGAAAGTCTTTCATAGAAGTGAATTCTTATTCTTATGAAGCAAATTACATTTCCTATTGATTTGTCCCCTGGACCTATTCTGATTCTGAATTATCCATCGCTACGCTGTTCCCAAGGACTAGCAGAATCAAAATAGCAAAATTATTGGGTCATCTCAATGGGTTCAAAAACCACATGTTTCTTTGGATCATCATAGCGTACTTCCACATATCCACTCAGAGGAAGGTTTTTTCGTAATAAATGACCCTCGAAACCATAATCTGTGGATATACGGCGTAGATCTGGATTATTAATGGAAGAAACACCAAATATATTCCAAACTTCTCGCTCCCATCGGCCGGGTAATGAAAATGGACAGACTACCAAGGATATTCGTGTCACTTCGTCTGCACTGGTTTGTATACGAATGCGTGAGTTATACTGAGTACTCAGTAAATTATAGACTACTTCAAATCTGCGTTTTTGAGAGGGATGATCAACTCTGTAAATATCGATCAAAACTTGAACCCTTGTATAAGTATGCAATTTAGGAAAGCACAACAATTGAAATGGGCAGTCCGTATTGGTATCAAAGCTATTCCCATGTTCCGATCTTTCCATTTTTTGACCCATTTCATGGGTAAAGTCTCCCAAATATATTTGAAAATGAATTGGCTATCCATAAAGATAAATAAAGCTTTCTTGTAGTTCTGTTTCTTGCTCTAAAAATTAGGAAAGACTTGTCATAAATCGCCAGTTGGCTTAGTCCGACCAAGAAAGGCATGTGACTCTTTAGGCATTGCTTGGGTCGAGTGAAGTAAAGACTGGCTACCTATAATATAAAGATCCCTCACTGCACACTTTAGATATAATGAAAACCTTTAGTTTAGGAGTCATTCAGGCTAGATCTCAAAAAAGAACATAGCCTTCGTATGATCCCTTTCTAGTACCCTATCTTGAGCAGGAAAGTGTTCAGTAGGAAAAGACTGGAAGAAATGGGATTCGAACCCATGCATGATGCAATCTTTTTGTATGTCGATTTAGCAAACCAATGCCTTAAGCCCTTGTGCTATCCCCCCATGATCAGATCAGATAGCCCTTTTGGCAACCAACCCATTTCGCTCTATCATTTCTTCTTTCTTTCCTAGCCTACTCAAAAACGATTTAGGAAGGGCTACCGTTATATACGCAATTAATAAAGGATGCCGAATCATCCACCGAATCCTATGTTTCATCCTAGTTGATTTGATGTGTATACCTGTTTTTCAGTTGGCCTCATGTATATCTAGGCCAATGTGTCTTATTGGGCTTAGTATGTGCTTAGTTTCGGTTAATCCTTAGGCTCTTTTTGATTACGTAGAAACTTGGATGATTTTTAGCCTTTGTAATCGTAATCTAATTTCAATCATTTTTTTAGGTTAGTTTCTTGATTTTAGAGCTCGGGGAGTGTCTTGAGTTCTTTGTTTGGTTGCCTGGGGTGGGGTATGCCCCTTCATTTATGTTGACTTCGGGGGTTCTCCTCCATCGGTCAATATATTCTGACTTACCGAAAAGAAAGACTAGTTAGGTACCGTAGGTAGAGCATATTCCAACACTTCGGATAACCACTTGACATTGGCACCTTGGCCAGGTAGATCCGTCCCACTCTCCGGACCTCACCTCTGCTTTTTTTGGAGTACGGGATGACTCAGATGGGCAGATAAAACAGAACCTATCAGTTACGCCTTTAGGGGCCGCCACGTATAGCTTTAGTTTATGTTGTAGAATCGGTTATTGCTCTGGTTACGAATGACCCAATCTATCTATGACAACCACCCCTACTTTTAGTAGATGGAGATACGCACCTAGGAAAGCGCAGAATAGACCTACGTATCGGCCAGTACCGGGGCAGAGATAGGGACCATGAAAGCATGGGATTCAATCGAACCTTTTCGGGCAATTCCTAATGCAAAAGAGGGATGCTAATAACCTGACAGCTCAGGCATGGCTTCAATAGTGAAAGAAGTTCTTTCTGATTTGAATCAAGAAAGACAATGAATTTACGAGATCTTGATCCGTTCAGTGCCTTCACTTGTGAACAACAGGGACCCATTCTGTTGATTTCTTCTCTGCCCCAGCTCTAACAAACTGGTTTTTCTTTCTCACAGGATTAGGGAAATTATTAGATGCTTCTTCCTTCTTTCGGTAACAAATACCGAGATAGGTTGGGAAATCCCCCTTCGATAGACAGGTGGCAACTTGACCTCTAAGTAAGAACAGGAACACCTGTGCCCAATCAAACACCACAATCATGAAAAGCACCTGAACCGAGACCTAAAGCTGAACCGCTGAAGGAACCTCTTTCCGTTGTTAAATCAAGTACTCTTTTCAAGCTTTTTCCTTACTCTTACTAAAGCAGGCACACGCAAAACTCTTTATTTGGCTTTTCACTAAAACCAATATGTTTAAACATAAGGTAGGTGCTTTCACGACTCACTAAACGGGGGATCAAAATCTTTGCGCAGTAGAGGAGTCAAAAGCGGAGGGCGAAGCGAATGTAGAGGACACAACATATCCAGGGAAGGAAGATGGACTGGACTCACTCTCATTCATGGCATGGGTAAAAGCAGCCCCAATTACTTTCAGTGAAGATATGCTTATACGGCGAAGTCAGTCACAAAGTTTATGTTCGTATGCTTTCACTCTAAGCCGGCCATCCAAAAAGGATGTACATAATTGATCATTGACCGCAGTCTTCTCTTTTCTCTCCCAATGTAGGGAACTTTTTTCTCTTCAGCACAGCACTCAATGGTGATGCATGGCGTCATTACTGAATCCTTTCATTGACCTTTCTTTTCTATAAGAAAAAAGCCCCCTCTCGGTGATGTGGGTGAGAAACCTAAATCAGAAAAGCTCAGCAAGCTAATGGCTCAACGGTTCTCACTACCCTCCTCTGGCGCAAACACCGTTTGCCACGCTGCGCTTATCAAGAGAAGTCGGGGAACTCTTTTAGGTGGACTTCATGATGATAGTCAGTCTAAAATTTTCTACTATGCCATCTTTATTAGTTTAAAGACCGGGCTTGGGTTTGGTCTCAATGGTCAATGAAAATGTACTAGTGTGCTGTCTTAACATGCAAAAAATTTATTAGACTGCTAGCTTTACCAGCGGTAGGAGGGTTAAAAGACGGTGCATGAGCGAAGTAGGATCCTCTTTTTTTGTATCTCATCGACGATATTCTTTGGTTTTGGTACATAACAATTTGCATAAGCAAAGTAGACTATTTGTTACAAATCTAGATCCTGCACTCTCATCTCTAGTCTCTAGCTATCATCTTAGTATATTAGTCAAGCTATATCTTGTACTTTCTTGGGCCTAACTAAGAAAAGAGAACAAGAGAAGAAAAGCAAAAGCAAATACGACTTTCAGCCAGGCTGCTTCATTCAAGTCTAGGACTTAGGCAAGACTTATAAATTGAGCAGTTATAAAGCAATCGCATTTCTCGTCTCTCACTTAGCTCTGATCTGGTGTCGTCGCTCACAGTCCAAGAAGAGTAGTCCTTTCATTGGCTAGCGGGATTACGCTTAATGGGATAGACCGATCATCGCTTCCTTCCTCTACGAGTTCTGGAGTCAAGCCAGCAAAGAAGTAGACTCATTCCTTTTTCACTGGCTAGGGATATTCGACGTTTAATGAGATAGTATAGTTCTAGACTAAAGCTAGCAAAAAACAAGACTGAGGTCGATAGGGGCATTACTAGTAATTGCTAAGGTGCTTTATTAAGTATTAACCACGCTCATCTCCAGTCTCTTTCCAGCCTTTGCGATTTCATATACTATTCCCGTATGCCATATCTCTTATTCAATCTTGCTATACGTCCAAGCTCTCCCCCATCGGTAGTTGGAAGCAGAACTGAGACTGGATGTGACTGAAGGAAAAGGGAGATAGGTGTGATAGGAGGGCACGGTTAAACAGGTAAGCGAAGGCTCTCTCTCTCGCTCTGTGGTCTTGTGTGAACTCCTTTCCGCCCATTATTGATCTTCACTCTAAGTGAGCAGGTCAAAGCAGTTGAGGTGATAGCAATAGTAAACAGGGAAGCATAAGCAAAAGGTCTTCAAAGAACTTTTGTGTAATAAAGATTCTTGGTCTCATTTCATTGGTCTCTAAGGTAAAGTCTCGCTTAATCATTCATCTTTTTCTGTAAGGCCTCGGGCCCCACGAATTCCGATTTCTGTTTTTGTTTGTATTAAAGTGTTGGTAGCTTCTAGCCTCGAGCTGGAAAGTCTCATTGAGTTCCCAGCTAGGCCTACGCTACGATCGTTAGAACTCCCTTCAAAAAGTAGAAAGCCGGTCGTCTGCTAAAGCCTTAGAAGTCGAGGTTAGAAAAGGTTTCTCCTGCTGTAGCTAGTTCTTCTGTTGTTGGTAGTTCCTCAAGTCGGGTTGTTTATTTTTCAGAGCTTTTTTAATTCTTTCAGAACCTTTCGAGAAATGATTGGGAGGACTAAATATGTGAATATTATGTGTGTAATTGTTTTATTTGTTTGTGAAATAGTGGGCCCTTTAGGTGCGACCAACATGATGTTATCATGTAGTTTTAGGCATGAAATTAAGCGTGCATTTAAGTCTCTTTATCATTTCTCTTAAACAAATACTAGTAATACAATATATTTTTTACCACATGTATTTAAAAAACTAAAATTTTATTAAAAAAAACTAACATTATGAAGCAAAATTACATAACGTTATACCAATGTTTTAAAAACCGGTTTTTTAATTTACACGGTCGAGCCACCGAGTCACAGTTTAACATGATTTTTTTAGCCAAAATTAGATACGATTCACGATTCAACCAGTTAAACTGATCGGGTTTTAAAACACTTGATTATACTTAAAAAACTTAGGATTTAAAAGAAAAAAGAAAAAAAAAACTTGAGACAAGTAACTTGGTCACCACACAAAACGGAAAAGACAAAAGAACCCATATAAAACCCAACAACACACAGGGAATAAAAGGGCAAAGAAGTAATCAACCAATCCAAAAGAGCAAGAACACGTGTCCAGTATTAAGTCGACGAACACAATATTGTCACACCACCACCAACAACACCACCACTGTATAAAGCAGCTTACCATCCCTCCAATTTCCTTCCTTCCTGTCACATTTCTCTCTCTCTTTAGGGTTTCATTTTTTTTCTCTCAAACAAATATCATCAACTGCTTATTTAAGGTATACTCTATTTTTATGTTGCTATTTTTAAATGAATGCATGTTTACGTTGTTATATTATGTGTATAAAATAATGTAATAACTATTTTGTCTCATCATTTATGTAAGATTTTGGGTTGTAAATATGGTCTTGATAGGTAACTGATTTTGTTTAAATAGTATCCTACGGTTTTTTTGAGCCATCACAGCTTCATTTTGTTGTTGATTTTGGTCAAACTGGTCAACTTTTGACCCATGGGTCACAATCAAGAAAACTGCAAATAAATTTGAGACTTGTGGACTTAAATAAGCTTATATAAGCCCATAAGTAAAAAAAAATAAAAATACCGAAAATTTTATGCTTAAGAAATATAAGCTGAAATCAAATAAGCTAGTAAGCTCACAAATAAGCTTAAACAAACACCTTATATTGGTCTATATTGTCGAGCAACAAAACATCACAATCATTCGTCATGACGTGATACATGGCAAAAATATGATGGCTTTTCAAATGAAATTGTACTTTTGCTCGACCAGTTTAAAATGTTAGACTTTTGTCATTGTAATTGTGTAACATCTCGGACATTCTTGACAAATTTGGGAATTTCGCTTTTGTTTTATCATCTTTTGTGGTCTAATGAGTTAAAATAAGTCCATGTCAAGGATTTTCTCTTATTACTACTTGTTTTATGTTGCTTTAGGTGCAGTAATTTTGCTCTTAGTTCGTACTATTGTAATCTCATAGCACCTTTTTGATAAAACTATTGATTTTCTTTTCAAAAATCAACTTTAAACCTTTAGTGAACTAGTTATTTGAGGTTACAAGTATATGTGTGTTTAGTAAATAATTTTACGAGTCTTATTTGTAGACTTCTTTATTAAAATGCATAAAGTACGTGTATTCTGAAATTGTTGATTTTGTTCTTCTGATGCTCTGTGTTTAGCAAGTTATTTGCAAGACTTATTTGTAGTATTTTTTTTATTAATTAATAGCATTTGTCAAAATATGAAAGGCATTAAGTAAGTGCATTCTGAAAATCTGTTGAACTGATATAAGATTATTCACTTATGACATATTTTGGGTATTTTTAATGATCAACGTGTTTCCTATTTAATGTCAAATGTGTCATTATGATTTCTGTACTTGTATTATCCTGACATTTTGTTATGTGTGGTTTTAATGACAGAAATGTCAAATATGAAACCTGAAGCACTGCCACCGCCTCCGCCAATAGTCCATAACCCGAACCGCACTCCAATGGCTAGAGGCGAGTTAGGGACCAAAGGCCAGAGGATTCCTTTGCTAACCAACCATTTCAGAGTGCAACTCGAACGCACAGAAGATTACTTTTATCAGTACAGTGTATGTCTTTTACTCTTATATAATAGAGTTATAAACGCAACTGTTGTTGGTTACATCTGCATGTTACTTTGAGTGTTTAAATAGATGATTAATGAACTTCATATAACAAAAATTTTTACTTATATTATTTGGTGTTTATAAAATGGTGTTTGGTAACTGCATACATGTATCGTACTATTGAATATCAAGATTGATTAATACTTCTTGTAGCCACATGTAAGTGAAAAAAGTGTTATCGTAATAGGAACTTCTAGATATGAAAACTTATAAGATTATGTATCAAATTTGTAGTTCGAGGGAAACAGGCTTTGAATCTCCAAGGCCAACTGTGCTTTTCTTCTATGCTGTTTAAACTTGGTCATTTTATTCTAAATTGTCCACTTGTTGACTTTTGATTGTCAGGTTGACTATTATTAAGTAAAAAGATATATTGGGATTATCCTGATTATGCGGAAACTTTTTGTAACTACATATAGTTGTAAAAATCTCATCACAAATGTTACAGAAATCTATTTCTAGTTTGTAGTTTAAAGATTGTTGCTTTGGATTTTAACAGTCAAGGGTGCTATTGTTGTATGCTGTTTTAGGTGGCGTTATTGTACGAGGATGGGAATCCCGTAGAGGCAAAAGGTGTTGGTAGAAGAGTACTGGACAGGGTTCACAATTTCTACAATTCCGAATTTGAAGGTAAAGGTTTCGCCTATGATGGAGAGAAGACTTTGTTCACTGTGGGCCCTTTGCACAAAAAAATACTCGAGTTTCCTGTTGTGATGGAGAATTTGTCATCAAACAGGTGCACAATGTTTGATGTTTACATTTTTTTTTATCCATTTTAGATTTTGTATTCACTAATATTCGTTTATTGTCCGTATAGAACTGTGCGTGGAGGCAGCCCAAGGGACAATGACACGAAGAGATCAAGGCGCACACCAGAATCAAGGTCGTATACTGTCAAGATAAACTATGCTACCAGAATCCCAATTCAAGCCATTTTTAATGCACTAAAAGGCCAAGAATCGGAGCAATTCAATGAAGCTGTTAGGGTCTTGGATGTCCTTTTGAGACAACATGCTACAAAACAGTAAGTCTTGCATTCTTAAAATGACTTGCAATATACAATGTTTCTAACTGTTGACCTTAATAATGTTTTATTTTGTATATATGCAGAGGTTGTCTTCTTGTTAGGCAATGTTTCTTTCACAATGACCCAAGTAACTCAATAGGAATTGGTGGCGGGGTTGTGGGCTGCAGAGGTTTTCACTCAAGTTTTCGGGCGACTCAGGCTGGTTTGAGTCTGAACATGGGTATTACTCAATCTTTACTGATTCAGCTTTACCACGATCTACAGCTTCTGTTACTGATGGATCTTATATATTATTTGGTTTATAGATGTGTCAACAACAATGATAGTCAAGCCAGGGAAGGTTGTCGACTTTCTTCTTGAGAATCAGAATGTTCGTGACATAAAGGACATTGACTGGACTAAGGTAGCAACTCTTTCCTGTTTTAAACCATGTGAATTATTTAGATTGATTCATGTACTTATAGTCTTTTTGTTTTTGATATTTGTTTTGGTAAATAGGCTAGGAGAATGTTGAAGAGCCTTAGAATCAAGACCTTTCCCTCTAATCTTGAGCACAAAATCATCGGGTTGAGTGAAAAAACATGCAGAGACCAAAAGTAAGTCCTTGTTTTCAATACAACTTAACAAAATGTAGGACAGGAAAGAAATTAGTTGAATTATATGACATTTTGCAGGTTTACGATGAAACAGAAAAATGGAAACAATCCAGGTGAAACAATTGAGATCACGGTGTTTGATTACTATCTAAAGCATCGTGATACAGAACTCAAGGAGTCTAGAAATTTACCATGCTTAGATGTTGGTAAACCAAAGAGGCCAGTTTACATACCACTCGAGGTAATCAATAATCTATACACATTTTGCTAGGCTAAAAATTGTACAAATGCACTCTAAATTGAAACCTACATTGTTTTCATGTTTGTTGTAGTTCTGTGAGTTGATATCACTACAAAGGTACACAAAGTCTTTGTCAAATCTTCAGCGGGCTTCACTTGTTGAGAAGTCCAGACAGAAGCCACGCGACCGGATGAAAACATTGATGGGTGTAAGCTTCTTCTATAACACGTTACCAATGATAATGCAAGTCTGATACAATACATCTTAAATAACAACTATTTCATTTGTCTTTGCAGGCATTGAATCAAAGTAACTACAATGCTGATCCTCTTATAAATTCAACTGGCATCACAATCAGCACTACTTTCACTGAAGTTCAGGGTCGGGTTTTGGAACCTCCAAAGGTATAAATTGGAACTCTCTTTCGTAGCGGCATAGCCAAGCCTCAAGCTTTAGCGTGAGGCGTAGCGACATGGCGTTTTTAAGGCGGCAAAAAATATTTATAGATTTATAGATTATATCATAGTTTAGAATAATATGAGTAGTAAATATTATTAAATTCAAGCATCAATCCAAAATATTAGTAAATCCAAGCATAAATCTCAAATTTTAGAAAATCCCTTAAATACTTCAAAAAATCTCGCCACGCTATGCGCTATAGCGCGCTTTATCACGCTATATGACGCTATATTGCACGCCACGCCTAGAGACGACGCCTTGGTCTGTTTCGTAACGTGGAGGACACGCTTCGCGCTATGGCGCCGCTATGGCGCGCTATTTAGAACCCTGATAAATACTCCTGTGTTATTCTTGCAGCTGCTTGATGATCCATACACAGTGATTCAAGAGAATTATCAGGATAGACGCTTCCCTGCTCCTGTTCGTGTTGAAAAGATGTTTGAAGCTATTAAAAGCACACTTCCGGGCCCACCAGTGTTTCTACTATGCATTCTTCCAGAAAGGAAGAATTCTGACATTTATGGTTTTGCCCTCCTTCTTGATCTTTCAATACCTGAGAAATTTGTTGTATAAAAAATAAATAAATAAGATTTTTAACTTTCTGTATGACGATAGGACCATGGAAGCGAAAATGCCTGGTGGACTTTGGGATTGTTACACAATGCATTGCACCAACTAAGATCAACGATCAGTATCTTACAAACTTGCTTTTGAAAATCAATGCAAAGGTCTTAATTTCAAGTCATAATACAGTTTTAGTATCTTGTTTTTTCTTTCTAAAACTCGGGTCTGATTTATTTGTTTTTTTTATTCCAGATGGGTGGTATAAACTCGCTGCTATCAGTTGAGTATTTGCATTCAATACCATTAGTCTCAAGGACACCTACCATCATCTTTGGAATGGACGTGTCTCATGGTTCACCTGGACGTTCTGATGTTCCCTCTATTGCAGCTGTACGTGTTGTTTTTTATTGTAACCTATTTTTCATAATACAGTTTTAGTAACTCTATTAACAACAAATGAAAAGTAAATTGGATAGTTTGATTAGTTATCAGAAATCGGTTTGATTGTTATTAAACACTAAGTGCAATTCGGTTGGTTTTGGCCGGAGATTAGGTTTGGCCACATGTGCCTCTCACATTTTAAATCTTTAGATGGTTCATAACAAAAACTTGTTTTTGGGAATGTGTAGGTTGTTAGCTCGAGACAGTGGCCACTGATTTCTCGATACAGGGCATCTGTTCGTGCTCAATCTGCCCGTGTTGAGATGATTGATGGTTTATTTAAACCCGTAGCAGACAAAGATGAAGGGATGATCAGGTCCAATTTATATTCTTTTCCAATTATAAACATTTACAAATCTCTTGAAACTTTAGCTTTAATATTGTTTGTGATTTCAGAGAACTGTTGGATGACTACTATACAAGTACCACCCGTCAGCTGAAACCACAGCATATTATCATTTTTAGGGACGGGGTTAGTGAGAGTCAATTCAACCAGGTGCTGAATATAGAGCTTGAGCAGATCATGCAGGTTAGAACACTCAATGCAGGAACTTCATTGTCTTATTGATTTGATAATTATATCATCTAAAAAAGTATATATTGTGTCACGTAGGCGTGCAAGTTTTTGGACGAAACATGGGATCCAAAATTCATGCTGATTGTGGCACAGAAAACTCACCACACCAAGTTTTTCCAGCAAAGCTCTGATGCAAATGTTCCACCAGGTAGTATCTGATTATCGATTATGTTGTGTTTTATAAATAACAAAAACTGAAGTTTTTATATTTTTTATCGTCTGTTTCAGGAACAATCATTGACAATAGAGTCTGTCATCCAAAGAACAATGACTTTTATTTGTGTGCTCAAAATGGACCCATTGTGAGTATTAACAAAGCCTAATTTATACATATATTTCATTTCTATGATAAAATACGGTGGCTGAACTCTGATTTGTTTCTAGGGAACTACACGGCCTACACATTACCATGTTCTTCTTGATCAAATTGGATTTTCTGCTGATGACCTACAGGAGCTCGTTCATTCGCTGTCATATGTGTATGTCAATTAACTAACTAATTATTACACATGATTGTTTAGGGATTTACCAACTGCAATGTCTAGTAAATAGTTAATTAGTTACTGATTTTGGGCTTATCGATGATGCAGGTATCAAAGAAGCACAACTGCCATTTCTGTGGGTAAGTATTAGCCACTTTTTATCTGCATAACTTGCATATATGTATTCTGTAGCTACTTTAGAACTCAATACTTTAAGTTAATATCAAGAATGTAATAATGTTTTGCCATTTATGTGTGCAGTTGCTCCTATCTGCTATGCCCACTTGGCAGCACAACAGATGTCACAGTTCGTGAAGTATGATGACATGTCTGATGCAGCTTCAAGCCATAGTGGTGGAGCTGGTGGTAGTAGCAGTGGTGGTGCTGCTGGTTTCACTCAAATCCCCAAGCTTCATGAAAAGGTTTGCCGCTCTATGTTCTTCTGTTGAACAGACGTGTGAATGATTTTTGAGAACTTTAAAATGGTTTCCTGAGTTAGTTTTTCTTGGATATTATATCAAGCTTGTCGTATTTAGTTTACATGTTTTGAGTTTTTGACCTTAGTATGCGGTCAAAAACCAATCATTTTGATGACCAGTTGATTTAAAGGTGCATTTGGTGCATCTCCTATTTTGCATTATATGGTTTATAGAATCCAGTATCAAGTTTATATTTGTGTGGAATTAAACACTTTATGTGTATAATTGCATGTTTGGCTTTGTTGGTTTTTAAGATTCACAGGACACATTAAATGGTTCATAGCTTTGGTTTATGTTTGCCATAATTTGGCTTTTGACAACTATAAATGTGTTGGGTTTATGCAAACTGACCCATTTCATATCAGAAAATACGACTGAGCTGTTACTGATATATAATTAATAGAAAATGCAATGTGACCCGTCATGCAATTTGACCCGTAGATCTTTAAAACTATGTGCAATTTTTCTTTTTCTGGTTGGAAAAATGCATGTTTTAGGATGTGATGCAGGTCATTCTCATAAGTCGTTTTTTTTTTTTGAACGGCATTCTCATAAGTCGTTTATAGGATTTTATGCATTGATCCATTAACTGAGCTAGAAGTTGAGAGTATGGAAAATCGAAAACCATTAGCGATAATAAGATTCAGGATTTGTAAAAATGATATCAACCAACACCAGATCTTTCTTAATCACCCAGCCAACCTCCCCTTTGGTGATTTTCTTTTATTAAAACAATATACACAGATGATCAGTAATCAACACGAGTGCTGATACAACAAATTACAACTGAAAAACAGAGATAGTCCTCAACTGAATGCTATCTTAAACCTATACAACTCACACCTAATCAATACAAAAAAACAATGATCAAGATGATCAAAATCTAAAGATCAACAGATCCTGAACAACTAAAAACTTGAAATCTTAAAGTGGAGAGAGAGAGCGCTTTGAGAGAAATATGTGTAAAACTGGAAAACGGATTATGATCCCAAGCCACCTAACTCCAGCTTATATATCCCACATTTTCACTTTAAACCCTGCATTATAAAACTTGACAAAACCTGCTCAACATAACAAACTGCACAAAATATTTTTCAATAAAGCCCTTCAGCTATTATAAGCTTGCCAAAGTACACAAACACTTTGAACATCCCCCCTCAAGCTTATAGTCCAAACATGTTCAACATGCCAAATTTCTTAACCAAATAGCTATGCTGATATGATCCAAGAGCTTTAGTTAAAATATCAGCAACATTTTCCCTTGAATCAACCTTCACAGTCTTTATTAAACCAGATGAAACCTTTTCTCTAATCAAATGAACATCCAAATCAAAATGTTTTGTTTTCTCATGCATTACAGGATTAGCTGCAATTTGTATTGCAGACTTGTTGTCACAATACAAATTTGCAGGAATCAGATTATCAACATTAAGATCCTTCATGATTTTTACTATCCACATTATTTCACAAGTAACTGATGCCATAGACCTGTACTCAGCCTCAGCTGAAGATCTAGATAGAGTAGACTGTTTCTTACTCTTCCAAGAAACTAAACACCCGTTCACAAAAACACAATAACCAGAAACTGATCTTCTGGTAACAGGACACTTAGCCCAATCAGAATCAGAAAAGGCATTAATATCAAACACACTATTCCTTTTAGAAAACTGAATACCATAACCAGGAGCTAGTTTCAAATACTTCAAAACTCTCATAGCTATATCAAGATGAGACTTTAATGGAGAATGCATGTGCTGACTTAAACAATGCACAACATAAGAGATATCAGGTCTAGTCAAGGTTAAGTAAATCAGTTTACCAACCAACCTCTGATAGTTGGCAAAGTTAACCAAAAACTTATCATTCTCAGACTCTTTATGAGCGAGAACAATGTTTTCAGGTAAGGGAGTCATAACTGGTTTGCATCCCAGCAACCCAAAATCATGTAATAACTCTAAACAATATTTCCTTTGAGTTAAGCAAAGCCCAGTTTTAGTTTTTAAAACTTCAATTCCAAGAAAATACTTGAGTTCTCCCAAGTCTTTGATTTTAAACTTATTTTTCAAAAAACTTTTAAAGTTCTCAATTTCTAACTCATCATTTCCAGTAATTACTAAATCATCCACATAAACAAGCACACATAAGAACACAGAACCAGCATTCTTAACAAATAAGGAATGATCATTTTTAGATTGAACAAAACCAGCATCTCTAAGAGCCTCAGTCAACTTATGATTCCATTGCCTAGGAGCTTGTTTAAGCCCATAGAGAGACTTTTTTAGTTTACAAACTTTGTTCTCATTTGGTTTAGAAAACCCAGGAGGTGGTAACATATACACTTCCTCATTCAAATCCCCATAAAGAAAAGCATTATTAACATCCATTTGAAAAAATTTCCAATTCATTTCAACTGCAAGTGTTAAAACACACCTAACAGTCCCCATTTTCACCACTGGACTAAAGGTCTCTTCATAGTCTATTCCTTCTTTTTGACCAAATCCTTTAGCTACAAGTCTAGCTTTAAACCTTTCAATTTCACCACTAGACATATACTTGATCCTATAAACCCATTTTGACCCTATTGGCTTTCTACCAGCAGGAAGATCACATAATTCCCAAGTATTATTTTCATATAGAGCATGTAATTCTTCATTCATAGCATTAATCCAATTAATATCTTTTGAAGCTTCCTCAAATGAAGAAGGTTCAACAGATTTATTCAAATTAGTCACAAAACAATAATTCTCACCCCTTAGCAAAGTATGATTAGCATACCTATGTAACCCATATTTAACTTTACCATCTAAAACAAACTCATTCAACTTAGCAGGAAATTTAGAAGGTCTACTAGACCTCCTAATATCAGGACTTACTTCCTCTGTCTCACTTTGATTAACATTTTCAAAAATAGGAATCTCTAAATGTGAGCCACCATAGCCCTCAGAAGAGTTTTCATCATCTAAAGGAGTTGCAAAGGATTGATCACCATGTCCAGGCTGACTTTCAGAATCAGACACTGGTTGATGCACATTGCCATCTCTACCAGATGGTCCTTCCTCATTATCATTGGGTCTCGAAGAAGTTTTAGCTGTTGTTTCAGACTCAAAATTATCAAAAAAATTTAAAGTTGAAATATCATTATTTGTATTTTCAGAAGACTTAGAAAACTTAATATTATCACTACTCATTTTATAAGGAAAAATGGTTTCATAAAATTTGACATCTCTAGATTATAAAACATTTCTATTTTCAAGACTAAAAAGTTTATAAGCCTTTTTTCCACTAGCATAACCAATTAAAACACATTTTTTAGCTTTTTTAGAAAATTTGTCAGACCCCTTAACAACAACAGCAAAACACAAACAACCAAAACTCCTTAAATGAGAAAGGTTAGGTTCCTTACCATATACTAGAGAAAAAGGAGATTTTCCATTTAAGACAGAGGAAGGAACCTGTTAATTAGATAAGTAGCAGTTAAAACACATTCAGTCCAAAAATACAAAGGAATTCCCCCCTGAAACATAAGGCTTGTTGATATATTTAGAAGATGCCTATGTTTCCTTTCAGCAATCCCATTCTGCTGAGGTGTATAAGCACAAGAAGTTTAGTGAATGAGACCCATGGTCTTTATGAAATCATACATTTTATTATTACAAAACTCAGTCCCATTATCAGACCTTATCACTTTAATTTTCTTATTAAACTGAGTTAAAACCAGGTTATAAAAAACTAACAAACATTTCAAACACCTCATCATTGGTTTTAAGCAAATATACCCAAACAGATCTACTGAAATCATCAACCACGGTTAAAAATACCTAAAGCCTTCCCTACTAACCACTTTATAAGGCCCCAAACATCTAAGTGAATAAGATCACCTAGAGCAACAGATTTATGATCACTTATAGGAAAAGAATCTCTAGTTTGTTTTGCCTTATGGCAGACTTCACAAGGACTATTGTGATCCAAGTTAGATAGATTTAAAGAATTTTTAAGTAATTTCAAAACCTGGTTAGCAGGATGACCCAATCTATTATGTCAAACTTCTTTAGACACATAGCAAACAAGAAACTTACTTTGATTACTAACAGCAAGCTTATCACAATTAGCATCAAAAACATATAGACCAGCAGATTCACTACCAGTCCCCAGAACTTTCTCCCTTTTCAAATCCTGAATAACACACTTAGTTTCATCAAAACTAACACTTAGTTTGCTATCTTTAATCAACTTGTGCACAGAAAGAAGACTAACACAATACTCAGGAATAACCAAAACATCAAACAAGACAACATCATTATTCAATTTTAAATTTCCTATATGAGTTATTTTAGCTAAGGTACCATTAGGGTGACCAACAGTAATATTTAATTCAGATACATCAACTAAGTGAAACATATTTTTAGTACTATTTGTCATATGTTGATTAGCCCCAGAGTCAATTATCCACCCAAAATGATAATTTACCCCATTTAAAGAAATATTAGCACAAAAAAACTTATAGAAATTCTGATTAAAAAACACACTGCAATTAAAAAAAGAGCAAGAACCATTACCTGCCATATTAGCATGAGCAGCAGATCCAGATTTATCATTCAGAAGACTCATTAGTTTCTGAACCTGCTCATTAGTAAAAGATAGGGTACCGGTAGATGTTCTGATTTCATTGTTACCCACTAAACTTGTTTTAACATCAGCATTATTATTTTTGTTATTATTATAGTTATTGGAAACATTCAAATTAGGATTCCTTTTAAAACCTGGTGGGTAACCAATGATCTCAAAACATCTTTCAACAGTGTTGGCCTTTTAAACCACAATTCTTACAAAGCAAGTTGTTATAATTCCCCCTATTACCATTCCCAGAACTATTGTCATTATTCTAATTAGAATTATTATTCCTCTTATTATCATTAGTTCTAGCAACAAACACAGATGCTTGAGGCTTTTTAGTCTTGACAGAACTAGAAGAAATCCCTCTATGGGATTCCTCCCTAGCAATAATCAAGAAGGCATCTCTGACTTCAGGAAGGATTTCCCTAGTCAGAAGACTGCTTCTTATGGGCTGATACACATCATCAAGGCCCATAAGAAATTGCATGAGTCTCATGATCTTCCCATGATCAATTAACTCAGCCCTAGCCTCACAAACACAATCAGGCAACTTAGTTAAAATATCAAATTCTCTCCATAGAGAATTTAGCTTATGATAATACTCAGAAACAGGTAAACCACCTTGCTTAAAACTATTAATCTTTTGCAACAAAGTAAACACAATAGACCTATCAATTCTATCATAAGTTTCCTGTAATTCCTTCCAAACAAGAGCAAAATTATCAGAGAAAACATGACCAAGATAGACATCTTGAGATAAAGACCCCAAGATCCATGACAAAACAACAGCATTACATCTATCCCACTGATCAGATAGCAAATTACTAGCAGCATAATCAGACTTAAGAACAGAACCAGTGATAAAACCCATCTTATTCTTAGTTTGCAAACCAAGCTTAATAGCACTAGCCCAAATCCTATAGTTCTCAACATCAGTCAACTTAATACTAACCAAAGGGGTTCCATTAGAATCATTAGCATGCAAATGAAGGGGATTACTAGCATCCAAAGAAGTAATCAAAATAGCCATAGCAACCAAAAATACTAAAACCAACTACAAACAGATAAACAAACTAAACAATCAATCAAACAAAATTAATAACCAGACAACAAACAGTTATCAACCAAACAAAACAACAATTATTCAGATAAAACACACACCCAAGATCCACAAGAATTGAGTCCAGTGAACTGAGAGTAGCCAGAGCAGGTATTCACACCACTTAAGTGGCAGATCAGGAATAGCTACCCTGTAAACACCCACTAAACCCAACAATGTCTCTCTTAAAGGAAGAAACCAACTTACAGTGCAAAAATAGCAGCGGAAGAATAATCAACCTTTCTAGATTCACTTAGTCTAGAACAGATTGAGGAGAAACCAGCCCAAGAATCCACAGAACCACAAGATCCGAAAACCCCCAAATTAACAATTAGGGTTTTCACAAAATTCAACCCCAATCGATCAATCACCAGGTTAATCAATGATTAGCCTACCAAATCCTTCCAAGAACCACCAAAGAATCAAGATCCCCAAAAATTAAGGTTTCAGAAAAAAAAACCTAAATCTTCAAGAATGCAATAAACCCAAGATGTAACCAAACCAACGATCAATCGAGCCAATAGAAGAACCAGGTTCTGATACCATGTAAAAATGATATCAACCAACACCAGATCTTTCTTAATCACCCAGCCAACCTCCCCTTTGGTGATTTTCTTTTATTAAAACAATATACACAGATGATCAATCCTCAACACAAGTGCTGATACAACAAATTACAACTGAAAAACAGAGATAGTCCTCAACTGAGTGCTATCTTAAACCTATACAACTCACACCTAATCAATACAAAAAACAATGATCAAGATGATCAAAACCTAAAGATCAACAGATCTTGAACAACTAAAAACTTGAAATCTTGAAGTGGAGAGAGAGAGAGCTTTGAGAGAGATATGTCTAAAACTGGAAAACGGATTATGATCCCAAGCCACCTAACTCCAGCTTATATATCCCACATTTCCACTTTAAATCCTGCATTATAAAACTTGACAAAACCTGCTCAACATAACAAACTGCACAAAATATTTTTCAATAAAGCCCTTCAGCTATTATAAGCTTGCCAAAGTACACAAACACTTTGAACATTTGTACGCATTCCTGATGATGAAATATAATTTTCATTACCACTTAAATATTAATAACAACTGTGGATTCATGATCATATAAAAAAGGAAGCCATAAAGCGTACGCAATAACTTTATATAATTGATAAGATTGAATAAGATGAGAACCACGAATCAGTTTTTCTATTGAATTAGGATTAGGAACAATAGGCTTGGTTGTAATGACGATGATTCGGGTGGTGGTAGTGACGGTGGACTTGAAATGTAAAACTTAACGGATGATCGTTAAGTATTAAACGAAAATACTCAAATTGGTAAAAAAAAGTTGGATGCCTTTTTATGCAAGAAAAAAATGTGATACCTTAATTGGAAATGACTTTTAAGTTTGATATCTTTTTGTGTCATTTGCCCTTTAATAAATTATAATTGTTGAAGCATAGTTAGCTTTAATCGGTACCTAGTCTTCGCGTTTACGAAAGGAATGACTCGTCCACTAAATTACAAATATGATAAACGAACATGCAACCATTATCGCTGATGTAAAGGCAAAAGTTTAGAACCTCTGGAATGACTCAACTAAATTAGTACTAGATTTGGTTTACTAGATTCTCTATTGACCTCGATCAAATTAGAAGGACTAGATTATACGACTTTTTGAAGACAAATAAGGGTAGTTGTCACTCGGAATATAGTGCCGGTCTTTATGCTTCACTACCTTTTTCACGTGCTTTAAGCACAAATAGATTCCATACTTCAAAAGTTCAAAGAAATTTTAATACCGTAGTTGAATTCATATGTTTTTAGAGTAGAGGTTTAAGTCATGAAGACATTAGGCTGGACGCAGTGGTCAGTCGATCGGATCGGTCGCCCGTCCGCAGACTGATTTGTCACCAATGCATGCATAAGGTCGCCTGTCACTTTTTTGGAGGAAAGGGTAGAGAATTCGACCGATTCATGTGCACATTTGCAAACCAAAAACTAACCGTTGAGACATTTAATATAAAAAAAACCTTAAATATTTATATCCTATAAATACCTTATTACTTTTCTATTTTTATTCACATTCTTTCTATACACTTTTACACATTTCATCTAAAAATTGTCTTCCAATCTATTCTTTTAAACATCTTCGGACGATGAAGATGAAATTAAAAGTGAGCTTGCGTTTTTTACGGAGACCTGTAGTGTGGTTCTTCAAGCTTCAAAGCCAAAACTCTCACGAAACCAAGTAGACAGAGATCGTTACAGTGCTCACGATCGCTTAGTCTCGGCTTACTTATACGAACACCCACAGTATGACGAAGCAACATTTCGTACGCGGTTCCGAATTAGCCGAAAGCTATTCACACGCATTGTTTAATAAACAACCGATCAATTCCCTTATTTTCAACTAGGTGCTGATTGTACGGGAAAAGTTGGCATTTCCCCATTGATGAAGTGTACTTCCGCAATTCGTCAAATGACATACGACTCCATTCCTGATGCTCTGGACGAATATATGCTAATGGGTGTGACAACAGTCCGTAAGTCTCTCGTAGCTTTATGTGTGGCCGTCTTGAAGTTATATGGAAACGAGTTTTTGCGAAAGCTGACATATAATGACATCGAAAAACTCTATGCTCGTCATGATGAAAAGCATGAGTTTCCTAGGATGATAGGAAGAATTGATTGTACGGGTTGGTCGTGGGAAACTTGCCCAATTGCATTAAAAGCTCAATTTTGTAGGGTTGATCACAAGCTAGATTCATTCATTTTATTGGAAGCGATTTCCTCCCAAGATTTATGGATTTGGCATGCGTTCTTTGGTGTCTCCGGGATGAACAACGACGTTACGGCAATCCCCTATTTTTAGGGCTGTAAACGAACCAGACGAACATGAACGGAGCCTTGTTCATGTTCGTTCATTTAATTTTAACCGGACAAATAAATGGACACGAACAATTAAACGGTCGAATTTTCTTGTTCGTGTTCGGTTATTAAGAAAACGAGTTGTTCATGTTCGTTTATGTTCGTTCATTAATAAACTAAACGAACCTTAAATGAACATAAACAATCGAACATAATTGAACGTAGAAAAAAACCTAAAAAATAAAGCTTAATATTTTGTTTTATAAGTGTTATTCTGTTTAAACATACCAGCTTTAAAAGTAGAACATAAATGAACGGAATGAACGCATAATCGGACGTTCACGAACATAAATGAACGGAAGTGACTTTTGTTCATGTTCGTTCATTTAACTAAACGAACGTAAAATAATGTTCATGTTCGTTCATTTAATAAATAAACGCACATAAACAAACTTCTTACCGAACGGTTCATGAAATGTTCACTGAACGTTCAGTTCATTTACAGCCCTACCTATTTTTAATGATCACAAATTCAGGAAATCACCGGATGTTCCATTTGTGGCTAACGACGTGACTTATGAAAGGGGGTACACTACAAGAAAAAGAGGTATTTGGGAGGGGGGAAACTGTGCCAAATAGTCAAAAAGCCATGCCAAATGCTATTTGGCACGGTTTTGGCTCCGTCCTAAATACGAGGGTGCAAAATATATTTGGGTCAGGTTGAAATCGTGCTAAATAGTATTTGGCACGGTTCATAGGACGGTTTAATCTTGGGGTGCCATGAATGAGGTATTTGACACGGCAGATAATCTTTCGTTCCAAAATGGGCATTCGTCACACTTTTATATCCCGTGCCAAATGTGTATTTGGAGCCAATTCATTTCCCGTGTCGAATGTGTATTTGGTACAATTTTTATTTACCGTGATAAATGTAATAGGCCCGCTTTCGGGTTTTTGTGCCAAACGTATTTTGCACATTTTTATCCGCCCTGCCAAAAAAACCATTTGGCACGTTTTTGCGTTCGTAGTAAAATACATTTGGCACGGTTTTTCATTCGTCAATTAATTATTTGGCAAGATTTGTGTAATCATTGCTAACGTGTATTAACATCATTTTCCGTTACAAATATGTTTTAGTATACCATTGCATAAACCAACCATCTCAAATATGAGCAAATATAGTTCTACTAAAGCCGAAAATAAATTGAACTTAATTTTTATGAATCATCCATAAAATCAAGTCAGCGTGGTCACTTAAATACATAAAATAAGAAAACAATACGTCCAACATCCTTGTAAACCGTGGTCTTTAGAAAGTCATAACTAGAACTCAGTATAAATCACTAAGACGATTTATTACTAGCGGACTTCAATACAACTCATCAGATCACATCTTCATCATAAACCTTACATAATATAATATTCCAACGTTAAAAATATGTATATAAAACAAGAAAAAAGTTTGATATAAAAAATAACAACAGAAGTAATGCTGCAACACAGACCATAATTGGGGTAGACGACTAACTAAAGCGATTTGTAATATAAATAGTTAGTCATATGATATTTTGTTTCACCATGGGATGATTCTTGATTTTAATCCATATAACTTGACTTGTAAGCACATGCATTTTTTCCAATGCCCACACATCATATTCTTAGCTTATATAAAAAGTATACGAGGATGACTGTTAACATGTCTCGTAAAATAACACATGTTTAACCCAAAAATGATTAACCCAAAAATGTTTTGAAGAAAACACACATCTTGATATATAATTATAAGTCATTAGAGAACAGATAGCTAGTTATGGGAAAATGTTTTGACAAATCACAGTGACCTCATAAACTAATCTTTAATAACCAAAACAACAAGCTAGCTTAATTTATCTAGAAAAGTGAAGATTAGTTTGTAATAATAAAACAAACTCTTTGCAAAGTAAAGACCACATTTGTTTGATTTCTTTTCATGTATAAGAGAAACCAATTTTACAGTCACTAGACATACATGAGATCTTTTTTTAAGTAGCAGCGTAGCCACAAATCACATATTTACGACCCAAATACGTCCTTATATGTTAGTGGTGAAACTAATTTTGCATGGTTTTATGAGCATGTTGGCATAAAACTTATGTTTATAAAAAGGTGGAGTATCAGTACGTATGGTTATTATTGTTAACCCATATCTTTAGTCAATCAATTAGATGTCTCATTGTAATTATCTTTAGCCAATCAATTAACTGTATCATTGTTATTATCCTTATCTTGTACCTATTTATAGGGATGTTTTGAGTAATGCAAGGATAATAGACTTTTCCCACCTTACATGGTATCAGCCTTCCTTCGATCCTAAACAAACCCTAACACCAGCCGAACCCTAAAACATCACCCTTCGTCCCGTTTTTTTTAGTTACACAAATTCATAACTTGTGTTGGTGATTTGTGCTTATGTCACAAATCCACACATCATATTAAATTGCTGTTCGTGCAAGGTCACAGACCGGTTATTGTTTGATTTATTCGTGCATGGTCACATTGTTTTTGTGCTCTTTTTTTTCTTTTTGTTGGCTGCTCACACTCTCAAACTCACGTCCCCATATTACAAATCCCATACAAACCCTAAAAAACATCAGCATCCCTCAAGTATCATGACAGGACCAGAAGAGTTGCTTTCTAAATTATTGGACAAGTTGGGTTTAAATAATTCTCAAGCTAGTGCAAATCAACATAATATGAGAACTGCTGCTACACATGTACTTGCTGCTACCCCTTTTGCCAATATTGCGTATCACACACCTAGCCTTAGTAATCCAGGCCTGGTCTACTATACCCAACCGGCCCAACACCAACCGGCCCTATATTATGGCCCACTTCCGGGATTGGGGTCTGCTCAACAGGTCTTTTACTCACAGCTTGGTCCACCACCGGGTTTCCAAGCCCAGCAGTTTAGCACCACTCCTCCGGTTATTGGACCGGCCCATTTGACTTCTCCACATGTTATTAGCCCAGTCGCACCATCTCAGCTGTTGGATACTTCAGGTCAGGCAACGGTTTTGCCCCATGCTTTCACCGCGGGTACTCTTCATGATCCTACCACTGGTGCTTGGCATATGGATACAGGTGCGAGCTCTCATCTCAATAATTCTGTTACTAGTCTTAGTGAAATGTTAGACCAAACTAGATTAGATGGGCCGGTCCAATTATATAGATGGGTCGTACCCATTAGGTTATGTGTTAGTTGCTTAATCTCAAAGCCATGACATTAGTATAAATACACATACAATCTAATGTACAAATCACAATTACAATTACAATAATTTATACCCTTTGAGGTTTTATATGGTATTAGAGCCAAAACACTAAACAACCATTTTTTTCACGCACAATTCTGGTCACTTTTCAGCCACCACAACAACCCCACCAGATCCACTCCTGATCACCTCACCGTCGCTGCTGCCGCCATCACCGCCGTCGTCGTCAGAAACCCTAAAAAGGGGGGGGGGGGATATTACTATGGCTATGATTTCAGCTTTCACCACAGTCGATAAAACGGCTCATAACTCTCGTAAGTTCGCTTTTACCCTTTCACCCACAAATTATGGTTATTGGAAAACTATGATTGAACCATTCCTCATCACAAACAATTTGATGGATTATGTGGATGGTTCAATACCATGTCCATAAAAAACGTTATCCGTTACCGATGGTATTAGTGTTCTAAAGGAAAACCCTAATTATCCAATTTGGGTCTCCAACAACGCCCACGTCCGTATGCTAATTATCTCTACAATCTCAGAAGCTTCTTTTCGCCATGTTCAAGGTACAACTTCTCGTGATCTTTGGTTGTCCCTTAAAAAGGCGTATGCACCTCATTCCACATCTAGGGAATACACTCTCAAAACACAACTTCTGAGAATAAAGATGCACGGTGATGAAACTCCCGATGCTTACTTAAATCGTGCTCAAGAATATGTTGATGCACTCGCAGCCATTGGTGAACCTGTAAAAGATAAAGATCTCGTTATGCTTGTTATCTCAGGTCTTCGTGAAGAATATAACGGTCTTAAAACTATAATCACTGCCCGTCAAAGTCCAACTGCATTTAGCGAGCTTCATGCACTCCTTAGTGATCATGATTATATGCTTGGAAAAACTCGTACACCCATTGCACCATATGGTCCACAAGCCTTTTATGGTGCTCGCCCATCAAACAACAACAGGAGTAACAATAACAACAACCGTGGCAATCGCAACAACTCTCGTGGTAACAACAACCGAGGTCGTGATAATGGTCGTCAATTTGATTGGGCATCCACCCAAAATACAGTGTATGGCACTTGCAATAGATGTGGTATTGGTCACATTCCATCACAATGCCCTAATCGTGACCCTTCTACTATTCGCACTCGGCCATCCGCTAACTTTGCAAATACCCGTGCTCAATCCTCTAATGCTTCTGCAAATTGGCATTCAGACACCGGAGCAAATAGTCATGTGACACCTGATTTGGAAGCGATGGACAATTCAGAGGCATATTATGGTGACGACGCACTTCATGTTGGCAACGGTAAGGGTCTTCCTATTCTTCATATTGGTTCATCTAAAGTTTACTCACCACAAAAGACGTTTTCTCTCAAAAACATTCTTCATGTACCAGAAATCTCCCACAATCTCCTTTCTGTTCAAAAATTTTGTCATGATAATGATGTCTTTTTTGAATTTCACACTTCCTATTTTGTTGTAAAAGACGAGTCTACACACACCACTCTTCTCACCGGCCCCAGTAAACATGGTCTCTACACCATTACTCTTCCTCAACTAAAGTCCATCAATAAAGTATCTTTTTCGGCTGTACGAGCTTCCCCAACCATTTGGCATAGACGGCTCGGACATCCCCATCAACGTCTTTTGCATTCTATGCTTTCTAATTTTTCTCTTCCCGTTACAAATAAAAGTCTGTCAAGTTTCTGCAATTCTTGTCCATTGGGAAAATCTTCAAAACTACCTTTATTTGAATCTGGATTTCGAAGTAACAATATTTTAGACTTGGTTTATTGTGATGTTTGGGGTCCCGCACCTTTGTTATCGTTTGAAGGTCATAGATATTTTATGTTGTGTGTTGATCATCATTCTCGTTACATGTGGATATATCATTTAGCTCAAAAATCCGATGTGTATTCCACTTTTAAATCATTTGTGCAAATGGTTGAACGTCAATTCACCACAAAATTAAAGAATGTTCAAACCGATTGGGGTGGTGAGTTTCGCAATTTAGCTTCGTTTTTCTCTTCGCTGGGAATTATTCATCGGAGATCTTGTCCTCATACAAGTGAGCAAAACGGCTTTGTTGAACGTCGCAATCGCCATGTTGTGGAGACCGGTCTTACTCTTCTTGCTCAAGCATGTGTTCCTCAACGTTTTTGGCATTATGCTTTTGATACTGCTGTTTACCTAATCAATTGCATGCCCTCTCGCACATCAACAAACAAGTCACCTTTTGAACATATATTCAAACGGTCTCCTAACTACTCTTTTCTTTGAGTCTTTGGGTGCCTATGTTTCCCCATCTTCGTCAGTACAATCGTCACAAAATGGATTTCCGTTCCACTCCGTGTGTCTTTCTTGGCTACAGCCCCTCCCATTATGGATATCGTTGTCTTGATATCTCTACCGAGGGTCTTTATATTGCTCGACATGTTTATTTTAATAAAGCATAATTTCCCTTCGATATCCCTTGTTAGCCTCAAAACATTGAGTCGAACAAGGAAGTTCGTTCATTATATTAGGTCTCGGTCACTTAATTAATTATACGTTGTAATAGGCTAGAAGGGTAAACGAGCTCGTAAATGTAAGCTAATATTGTATGTGTATCGGGCTAAAGCCCAAGTCAATCCCGAGCCCGGCCCAAGTAAAAGCCCACATGCCCCATGTTGTTATGTAGGGTATATATATCATTTTCCATCAAGGAAAATGGTGTTGGTTCATTTGTAAACATTTCCATTTTGCAAGTAATTTAACCATTTTCTCTCTCTTGTTTCTCTCTCTAAACTTCTTCCATTTTCCTTCTCTTTTCTTCTTGAATTCGAGCAACAAGTAATGAAGTGAAGTGATTAAGGGTAACCGACATTTGGTATCAAGAGCCTCGGGTGTTTAGTGTTTGATTTGTGGATTAAATAACAAATTTCATGGCTTTTTCTTTCTATTTTTTGGTTCGAACAAGAAAATCAAGAAAAACCATGGTTTGATTTATATTTTCGTGGTTAAGTTGTTAAATCTTTGTACTTTCGTGGCTAGAACAAGTTCTTACATCTATCTTCGTAGTTCTATAGCCTAGTTCGTGGATAAATGGGTAAAATCGAGCTAGTTTGAAGTTTTTTCGTCATTGCGTTTTGACTAAGTTCTTGGTTGCGTTTTGAGAATAGAGACAAACAAGTACTGTACTTGAAAGTGACATTTGTACTGGTTGCGTTTTGATTTGAAGACGTTGCGTTTTGATTCAAGTCATTGCGTTTTGATTCAAGTCGTTGCGTTTTGATCTCAAGTCATTGCGTTTTGATTCAAGTCGTTGCGTTTTGATCTCAAGTCATTGCGTTTTGATTCAAGTCGCTGCGTTTTGATCTCAAGTCGTTGCGTTTTGATTCTCAAGTCACTGCGTTTTGATATTTTGTGTGTGTTGCGTTTTGACTCCACAGGTTGCGTTTTGAAGACCATCATTGCGTTTTGACTAAACGTTACTCTGCCCAAATTTTTTATACACTGCGTTTTGATCAAAGAACATTGCGTTTTGATCAAAGAAGACGTTGCGTTTTGATCAAGAAAAGTGACTGCGTTTTGATCAAAGATAGTTGCGTTTTGACTAAAGTCATTGCGTTTTGTCCATTGAAAACCCATGTTTTGAAACCCTAATTTCCCGAAAAAAATTTTGACCGAATTTGGGAATATATATTAATCACCGTTTAATCAAAACATCACTTCGACAAATAATTCATGGACTAAATACGAGGACTTTGGACTTTTAATTCGGGGACTTTCAAGGACAATTAATCAACAAACTTTATCAACAAAAATTATTCATTCTACGGTTTCTCATTGATTAGTAAATCCTGCGATAAGAATTCTATTTCTCGGTTTAGTCATTGGACTTGTAAAAATCCCGTGAATGGTAATTCATTTAAAAACCACATCCAATTAACACTTATAACACTTTAGTTCCTTCAATCATTTATCCTTCTATTCTTTAATCATTCATAATGACAACTCCATTGTAACTCCTGCAACTGACAGTCCAATGCATAAAACATATACAGCAGTTCAAAGGAGGATCGTCCACCAATGCTTGCAACGGGACGATATGCACAATGGCTATCACGTTTCTTAAGATACATTGGTACAAGACCAAATGTGATGCCTTAGAAGTGCATTCTCAAAGGTCCTTATACTCCAACGATTGTCACAACTCAGTGTTCCTGCAACAGGAGTTTCTATAGCAGTTCCTGAACAAACAACAGTCGAGATTTCAAGATCTATGAATCCTGAGAAACAAAGCTCATTTGGAATCAGATAAAAGGAGCGATTCATGTAATATTGACTGGAATTTGAGATGAAAGATTTACTCAAACTGTTGATGCATGTCAGACAGCTCAAGTAAATGTGGGAAGAAAAAACCATCGAAAGGCTTAACTACAAGGTTGAATCATCAAATATTCAAATGTCAAGACAAATTGTTTTTGGGAGTTTGGATCATTCACCTTCTCACGTGGTGAAAACAAATGAGTCTTACATACACAAGATTCTACAAAAATAATGATTGAAATGATCAGAATATAATTTGACAGTTGCAACGAAATGCAAGTAATGTTCATTTCTTCAAACAACTTCAACCAGAATGGTCAAGTTTTGTCACAATAGTGAAAACAACAACAACAAGTTGATGAAGTTTATACCATTAGCTCTTTGTCATTCTGAAAACAATACCAAAAGGAGTTACAGCACTCCCGTGCTGAAGAATCGCCAAGAATGCGTAACCCATTAGCACTTGTTTGTTGCTACTGCTCAAACACTTCAAGGATCCTTATTTCAAACATAAAACCTCACAAAATCATATGCACCAACCATCCAAAAGCCTTCACTTGCCAACCTGATCTCATGCAACTACAGATTAAAAAAGGCAAAGAGATAGCCAAAACCAATATCTCACCTCCATCTGAGTTGTTCTGAAGAATGTCAGTGATCCTAAACAAGCTCAGATAGGTGGTTAAGGATCAGGCCGAAATAAATTGGCTCTCATTGCAATGTACTTAAGAAACTCTCCAAAACCTCTACCAACCAACAACTCTGAAACTTCCTCAAACACAGATACAGAACGTTATGGATACTAATCCAAGGTACAAGAAGGACAATCAGAATGGCAGGGTTGGGAATTACAAGGGCAGTGAAATGTTGTCTGGGACTTGAAAAACTTGTAGGTGGTCCAGTAGCTGCAACAGTCTGAGGAATATAGTATTGTAACTGCAAGGAATTTGGGGCCATTATGCTTAGAGGAATGCAGAAGCCAAAATGGGTTAAGACCTACGTATCACAAGGAAAAGATGTTGCTGTGTAAACTTCAAGCAGAGCAATCTGACTGGCTAGCAGACACGAATGAAGAGATTGATGAACAAGAGTTGGAAGCACATTACAGCTACATGGCAAAGATTCAGGAGGTTCCTAATGCAGACTTAGGCACAGACGTTGAGACATTAGAACAGGTACAATACGATACTGACGATAATGTGTTTGCCAATGACATACAACATTTTGACCAATCTGAATCCATTGGTAACACATGTGCAGTGGAAACGGATGATAGTAATGCCACTCCTGACTTACCGGATATGTGTGATAATGATATTCAGAATGACCAAAATGATGTAGAATGTGATGGATGAGCGTGTTGCACTTGCTAATTTTAATTGCTAACTTAAAGGCTTGATGTCGATGAAATTAAAATATTTCAAAGCATTTAAAGAAAGCAATGCAACATGACTCAAGAGTTAATAAGTGCAAATTATTCCTTGCGGAGGAAAACTAGTAGAACTCTGTGGAATTAATAGTATTCGGGATAGCTTGCTTAGTTGCACTTCAAATTAAACCGAATGAGTTTGAGAGGTACAAGCCTTTAATGATACGTTACAGATTTGACTATGACAAACTTGAACATAAGTTAAATGAAGCTCTAGGACTATTAGCTCAAAAAGAAATTGACATAAAAGAAGGTTTAAAAGTGAAAGCCTACGAAATTTCTATTGTCAAAGAGAAACATGATGAGTTGGTCTACAGAGTCTTTTTAACCAAGTACATTTCGAAGGTCTTGTCAATGGAAGAAAAAATGAGGTAAATAACGGATTTGAGCATAAGGAAGAAAAAGATATTGACAAATGATTTCATGGAAAAATAACCAGTTAAAGTTTTGAATGAAATTGTTTACAAAACAGAGTCAGTCCAATCCAAACCATTCATATGTTAGACACCAAAATGCCTTACATTTTATGGAAGGCCTACCTTGCCCAATCCAAGGGTACCTCAAAGGCTCAAAATGAGAAACCATGTTTGTATGCGATCCCATATGACCAATTGATCATGGAAAACAGACTTCGTCCCGCATTAGGGAAGAGACTCTGACTCTTGAAAAAGAGAGTCAATCGAAATTGAATAAAGACTTAGTGAACCCCTATGACTACACAAAGTTAAATAGTCTTATGAATTTTCAACCTTTCCGACTCAGCATTATGCAATTCAGTTTCGCTCACAGGCAAATGAGATAAGAAGAATATGTGAGAGAGAATCATTGTGATGAACAAAACCTTTTATTTCAAAACTAGATTTCTTACCAGTATCTAAATCATAAGCCCCAAAAGTATACAAGCATTTAATTGTCATGACAAATAACATTAATTTCTGAAGAAATTGTCAATCAAGCTTATGGGTAAAACATTCAAACGGACCTTCTTATTCTTCGTAACCAAACTACGGCAAGATAAAACGGAAATCCTAGTTAAGACATGTTTGATGCCCCTTGCCTAAGGATCAGATTGATAGTTTCGATTTATTACATGACTTAAGCAAGAAATGCGTGCAGATTTCAAGTACGTGAATATCTTGAAGATGAACTTGTGAACTTGAATCTGATAAGGCAGAATTTTCCAACATGTATGATATGCTTTTGCAAGAATGTGTGTCTAATGATATTAGGTGTTCATATTTGAAATCTTCATCTGATTTAGATGAGTTACTGTAATTACAATGCTTATCCTCGTCAAAAGTCAGGGAATGTGACTGTCTTGCCACAAAAGCTTTCTAAACAAATGAATTTGTAAGTAAGAGTTGTACATGAGCTTTTACAGAATTGTTTTGCTAAATTAGAAAAACACTCAATTTCTTTTGAAATCGCTTTACAAGAATGTCAAGAACAACTGAAAAATGGCACAGTTTGCAAAGAAAAGGCGTTAAATGTATTTCAAAAGGAACGTGAACAATATGTTGAATTCTAAGGATTTGAAAGCTCACTGCTAAGAACAAGAACATTGCAATAAGTAGTTAAGAAACTCATTGAAATGCAAAAAGGAAAATCTTGTGGCACTAAGTTTGATAAAAACATTTGTTGTTCGACAACAAAAGCTCAATGGATTCAAAAATCTTCAGTTTTAGAAAACAGGCTCCTTTTTTAGATCTCTGAGCAGAAAATATTTTGCAAGAAAAAGTCATGTTTCATAAAACTAATGAGTCAAAGGGGTTTATCAAAACTGTCTTCTCACAGAATTGCCTAAAACAGCATAAGCATGCTGTAGAAACACAAATGTGATTTAAACCAGGGATGTATCGAATTAGAAAGTAGTTACCACACATCTGAGCACCCAGTGAATAGATTTCTACGAATACTATCTCGCGTATCTACATCTACAGGAGCTAGCTCACAAACCTAATGTTAGCAGACCACAGCCTTAGGAGCAATCAACAGAAAGATAAGGTCGTGCCAAACAACTAGGTCATGGTGAAGTTAAGAGACCTTAAAGTAGATGAACACCTAGGATTTCTAGTATTTCTAATTCAAACAAAGTCTGTCAACTGCGTTTAATGACAGTTTAAATTCCAGTACTTCGAATGTTATTGTGTTTGTGTATTGTGGAAAATATGTGTTTAATTCGAATCATGATGCTTGTGTTCTAAGTTTTTAAAAGACGTGAAGCTTAATAAGAAGCCTAAAGTAGTGCCTATTAGTACTAGAAAACCCAAAAGTCAAGCGAACAAATATGTTGCAACACCCCATAAGAAAATAGTTGCATCAAAATCCACTATCACAAATTCAAAGAGTTACTATAGGATGTTGTATAAGAAAACTAATAAGGCGTGGAAATGGTGGATAGCAACAACAATGCCCATCCAAGCAATATACATGGGTTCATATAAGACAAAAAAGGGACAATGGGTACCTAAAGTTAGGAACAAAAGTGTGACTAAGAAAGTTAGTTTTTCCATAGATAATGTATCTAGGATAACTTAATGTCTTAAAACTCACAAACACTTTAGGATCTAATTTGTCTAGTCTTTCCATCTTACTGTAATTCTCTTGCAGATTGTACAACTCATCCTATTCATTGTTGACTTGGATGACAAGACATGATGGGTCAATATATCTTGTCTGTGCAATTTTGTTGAAAAATATTTGGGTACCGTTCATTTTGGCAATGATCAATTTGCTCCAATTCTTGGTTATGGAGATTTGGTTAAATAGAAAATATCCATGATCAAGAGGGTTTAATACATCGAAGGGTCCTCAATCACAATCTTTTCTAGGTTGGTAATCATGTGATGCGGATTTGGAGTTGAATTCGAAATCTACATGTTTTGTTAGAGATCTTTAGGAAACGAACTTTATTACCGGTAAACTCGTGGGAACTGATTCTCTATTCTTTCTCTTCAAGAAACTAATTCATCAACTCCAATCTATCTCATGGCGAAAGCCTCACCAACTCAAGCATGGTTATGGCATCGAAGACTTTCTTCATTCAACTTCGTAACATCAAATTGCTTAGATAGAAAGATGTTGTGATTGGTTTACCAAAACTGAAGTATGTCAAGGATCAACTATGTTCCTCTTGTGAAGTAAGTAAAGCAAAATGAAGAGTTCATTCAAGTCAAAGATGTTACACAAGTTCGAAGGTGGTTTAATTAGGCTTCATTTGGACTTATGTGGTACCATATGCGGGTGGCAAGCCATAATTGGGAAGAAATATATTCTGGTAATCGTCGACGACTACTCTAGATACATTGGACTTCTCTTTTCTACGTCTCAAGATGAAACACCAGAAGTTTTAAAGGGACTTTCTCACGATGATCCATAAAAGAAATCTTCAAGCCCTTGTAATTTTTGTTCGCACTGACAGAGGCACTGAGTTCTCAAACAAGACACTTAATGCATTCTTTATAGAAGAAGGAATTGAGCATCAAACTTATACTCTTGAACACTCTGAACAGACACAGAACGTTGTCGAAAGACGAAACGCACTCTAGTTGAGATGCCTCGAACGGATGTTGGCTTCTAATCTTCCTTTATTCTTTTGGCTGTAGAAATTGCACCGAAATGCTATACTCAAAACAGGGATTCAATCAATCATCCAAACTCTATGAGAAAATGGCATATCACATCAGTAATGATAGAAAACCTTCAATTTAAACACCTTTACATCTATCGGCTTAACTTGTTACCTTAACAGAGATAGTAAGAACTGGATAGATGAATGAAAAAGGGATCCGTACATTCTGGTGGTAATTCACTCAGTCAAAGGATATCATGTCTACAACAGTGAACAAGGTTTGATAGTTAATACATCCATCTCAGATTTGATGAGATCAAAGTGATGTCAGTGACGGCTATGCTAATGACATTCAGGCTCGTTCCCCATACGACAAAAGGGCATTCAGATATATGAAACCCTGATCCCGCAACAGAACTACAAATAGTTCTCCTTCAGCAGATACAACAAGAGTTGGATCTTATTTTCAGTCCTTTGTATGATGAATTTTTCAATGATAGTACTTCTCGTGTCAACAAGTCATCTTCTCCTACCGATATTCTTATCAAAAGACACACACCTTCAACGAAGATTCACCCTACATCAGACCGACAACTTAAACAATGGTTCATGCTGAGGGAAAACAAGATAATAAGCTGAATTTACTCAATTCTTCTGTCAACGGTACACGTACATGTGAGTCTTCCTTACGCAATAGTGGAAATTCAAATGTGCATACCTTCAATCAACCTCAAGATTCTGAATACCGATGGACAAAAGATCACCCGTTAACTCAAGTTCATGGAAATCCATCCAAGCCAGTGCAAACAAGACGACAACTTGCAACCGATCCTGAAATGTGTATGTTCGCACTCACCGTGAGTATTGTTGAACCGAAAAACATTAAGGAGGCAATGGCTGATTCTGCAATGGATTAGATGCATATTACAGGGAAAAGAACATCAACTCAGTTGATAGACTAAAGTCTAGGAATGTGACAAACCTTTTGGCAAGAACGTAATCAAGCTAAAGTGGTTATAGAAAAACAAAAAGGATGAAGACCAAACTATAATTCGCAACAAAGCACGACTTGTAGCAAAGGGTTATGCTCAGGAAGAGGGTATTGATTTTGAAGAATCATTTGCTCCAGTTGCTCGCTTGGAGGCTGTCAGGATTTTTGTCGCATATGCTGCACACAAGTCTTTTCCAATTTATCAGATGGACGTGAAAACGGCATTTCTTAATGGTCCATTGAAGGGGAGGTTTATGTTGCACAACCAGACGGATTTGTTGATCTGATCAAACTGACAAAAGTTTACCGTTAAGGAAAGCTCTATATGGTTTTTGAAAACAAGCTCCGAGAGCCTGGTAAGATGAACTCTCAAAATTCTTGATTTCCAAGGGTTTTACTAAACGGTGTCATTGATCTGACCCCTAGTACGATAAAATACGGGTTCACGGTACATCCTCTTGTGCAGATTTTTACGTTTATGACATTATTTTTGTTCCACTAAACCCTAAATTTTCAAAACGTTTTGAAAAATTAATGCACGGTTTGATTTGAGATGTCTTATTGGGGGAAATGAAATTCTTTTTAGGGGCTTCAGTCCACCAATCCCCACGCGGTATTTTTATCAATCAGGCCAAGTAAACCTTGAATTCTGGATAAAACTTGGTATGGAAAAGGACATTGCATTGGTTACACCATGGCTACGAAACCTAAATTAGATGCAGACTTGAGTGGTGAAACCGTAGACCAAACTGACTACCGTAGTAAAATCGGGTCACTCATGTATCTGACATCTAGTAGACCAGATATAGTGCAAGAAGTATGTTATTGTGCAAGGTATCAAGCAAGACCGACTGAAAAATACCTCAAAGAGGTTAAAAGGATCTTTCGATACTAAGAGGTCATTAAACATGGGACTCTACGTATCCGAAGGGTTCTGCGCTCTTTGAAACTAACAGCCTTTTTCAGATTGCGATCATGCGGTTGCCTTGATACTCGCTAAAGCACTTCTGGAGGAATACAGTTCCTAGGGTGATAAGTTAGTCTGCTGGATGTAAAGAAAGCAGGACGGTACTGCAATGTTATTCAGCAAAAGCTGAATTCGTGGCGTTATCTGCAAGTTGTGCTCAAGTAATGTGGATGCGGACACAGCTTCAAGATTATGGCTTCAACTACAACAAAATACCATTATATTGCGACTCTCAGTCAGCCATGGCAATATCATGCAACCCCGTACAGCATTCCGTACCAAGCATATCCATACTCGGTATCACTTCATAAAGGAACATGTTGAAAATGGTATAATTGAATTGTACTTTGTCAGAACTAAATACCAATTGGCTGACATGTTTACTAAAGCCCTTCCCGAAGAAAGGTTTCAGTTATTCTCGTTTAGAAGCATTGGTATGAGATATTTGACTCTAGCAGAACTGGAGGTTTGACAAAGATCTGCATGATACTTATCAAACATCAACATGTTAAATATTTTTTTTATAAACAAAATACTAAATATAAAATGTAAAAGGAAAATACAAGATCAAAAAAATCAGAAAGTTTTAAAAATTATTATTCTCGACATGTCTCTTGAGTTGATAACATTTACTTACCTAGTAAATGTGATTATATCGGACTTCACGGCATGTAAATGAAGTTTTCGAACAGGAGTTTTCAAAATGCTTTTTTAAAACATGTCATTTTTAATTTTTTTTTTCTCAATGGCTTATGTGCAAATATCAGTTCGTAACCGGACTTCAAATAATGGGAAAGTTTATCTATATAGATAACTTTATCCTAACAACGTGAAATTACAACTTTCTCTGGTCTTGAGCTGTTTCCTACCAGACTTCAAAGTTTTAAGTCTAGAAAAGGATTGTGTACGCATAAGTTCGCTTACTTTTAAAGTTGGATAGAGGAAAGTCTTCTACAATCATGATGTTTTTCAAAATGTTGAAACACATTTTTTTCAAAGAATTTCCACTGTCAATTCATAATCTTTCAACATTGTGGTTCAACACTCACATCTTTCAAGGGGGAGTTTTTCGAAAAGCAACATTTAATGAGTTATGGATACATCATCCCTACGGTACATTCTTTGTATTAAGACCTATTCCCCAACAAGTTGGGTTATAACAACAGATCATATAAGGACAATTCAATTGAATGATAGTTATAAGATGACTAAGTGTTCAACATCAATTTTATATTCTTTTTACAAACCTTGGTAATCATTGCTTTTGGTGGTCTACATAGGTAAAATTGAGGCTGGGAGCAAGTTTATGTTCCATGTAATTCATGCTAAGTAAAAGTTTTCCCTATGGTATGTCAAGACAAATTTTAATCACAAAGTATTTCAAAAACTAAGTGCATTAGTATTTAAAATAAGGGGAGAAATGTATTTAAAATGTGATCTGGAAAATAATAAGTGATCTTATCGACTCAAAAGTGCTTGATTACTCTTCGAAAAAGGTTTTATGGTTACGATCTTATACCCTACAACATCTTTTTCACGCGATTCTGAAATCATAAGGTGGTTAAGGTTAGGTATTTGTCCTATGATCCAACCAGAACCGGAGGGATCTACCCAAGGACACTCCATAGTTAGAAATAGCAGTCCTTAGGTATGATTGGAGATGAATGTGTATAAGGTAAGAATGCCGACTAAGATTGAGCTAACACTGGAACAATCACAACAAGGTGTTAGTAATGACGTCTTGGTAAGCATTGAAGGGGTTGAAGAATGAAAATAGTAAATGTATGATTAAGGGTGAAAGAAAGAAGCCTCCTTAAAACTTAGGCAAGAAACGGGGTCAATACATATGCTGTCAGGAATCACAATGGTGATTGTTTTGACATTGAAGATGACATCATGGACCAGTGATGGCAATGCTCTACCTCCCCAACATTACGAGTTTCTCTCAAAGATACTTGTCTCATTTGTCACAAAGATACACACGACTTCTATTGACTCTCTCACTCCGAGTTAGTTGATATTGAATAGGTGGCAGTCTTGCTCCTGCCTCCGATTACTAAAAACCAAAATGCACTATCGAGTCTAGAGCCATGAGACTCATCAAAATAAATCTATTAGGACACATTTCATGACAAAACACTTGTTGTACATCATTAAGTTCACAAGCTGATTCAACATGAGTCCTAAGCATTATCTTGTGATTCTGCCGAACATTCAGAGTGATACTCTTTAGTATTTATCAAAGAGAATGGAATCCTTCCTGTGATAATCATCAAACAGCAATGCGGGTAGGTGACTTGTCAGATACTATCATGAATCTAGCTTGTGTCAACCTGGAAAGAAATGATGGGTACGACTTCACATGTGAATCAACTTGTTCTAGGACAAGAATTGCGGATTAATTAGAAATATAGTAACTATCTGATTCACTCTTATCGTGTGGTCTGCTTTGAGACGTTTCCGTATAATCTTTGGTAATGAGGAACTAGCAAGCATGGTTAATCTAATACATCTGTGTTAGAAGACCATTCGCTTTGGCTGGAAACCTGTCAGGAGATTCTTTGAATATACATGATCCAGGTACATATTCATATTGTAAAACGGTTCCTACGGAACCGGAGTTAATCTGAACCAAATCTGGACGGAATGACAAAGCCATAGTCGTCCACCCGCTTTTATGCATAACTGTTTATTTTTTAGGATAAATAAAGATGGAGATGGTGATGCCTCATTCCAGCTGAAGTCCGGATTTCATTACACATGGCTCATGCTAAACTACAAAGACATTCCATTACATCAAGATTTTAAGTATAATGAAGCTCTAGAATTATAAACTAATACTTCCGCCACAAAATTATGATATACAATATCTTCCTTCAAAGATATCAAGTCTATCAAGGAGAGTTTGTTAGCAAGCTTTCAAGATGATGCAAAGTATAGCATGTGGTCAAGGACACACAAGTCGCAAGGTGGCAAAGTCGCATCAAGACGAAAGGATATAGATTTAAAGATCTCGGACGAAAGACAAATGTCAAAAGTCAATGACAAAGACTATAAGATAAGATAAAAAAGCATGAAGGATCAAGCCTACAACGTCGACAGAGACAAGATCACATGAGATTAACGACAATAAGCAATCTCATTAATCTCACAAAGGCGTTGTCACAATGAACTCACTTTGGGGGAGATTGTTAGCTCAAAAATTTGAGTCGAACATGGGAAGATTCGTTCATAATTATATAGTGGGTCTTTGGTCACTAAATTAACTATACGATGTAATAGGCTAGATGGGTAAACTGGGCTCGTAAATTAAGCTAATATTGTATGGGTATCGGGCTAAAGGCCCAAATCAATCCTGAGCCGGCCCAAGTAAAGCCCCACATGCCCATGTAGTTAGGTAGAGGTATATATACCATTGTTTCCTCAGGAAAATGGTGTTGGTTCATTTGTAAGAATTCCATTTGCAAGTAAATTAACCATTTTCTCTCTCTTGTTTCTCTCTCTAAACTTCTTCTAATTTCCTTCTCTTTTCTTCTTGAATTCTAGCAACATGATAATGAAGTGAAGTGATTAAGGGTTACCGACATGATCTTAAATAAACTCTTGTTAAAGTTTCATAACTCAATTCATGCTCATTTTCCATTTTGATCCAAAACCGTACACCTGAAACCCTAATTTTATGTTTTTCTTAAAACTAAATGTTATAATGGCTAAATGTTGTTATAATATATCCTACCATGCTTAACTAATGTTAAAATAACCACTTTATTGATTATTGAAGGAATTTGAACTTAAAACCCGCGCGTTTACGTTTTGAAACCCTAATTCGACCCATTTTGAGTCATAGCTTAACGAATCATTATTTTAAACTTTTGTTGCGTTAAACCTTCATATTTTAGCTTATATTAATAAGCTATAACCTGCAAATGTCTTTTGGAATATTAAAATAAGCTTGCATGGCAATTCGGACTTATTTTGTAAATATTATCCATGCAAGGGGTATATATTATAACTTTCTGAAACTTATAACTAAAGGGGCTGAAAATGTCATTTGATTAAAGTTAAAAATCATAGGGGTCTCTTATTGTCACTTTACCAAGTGCAAGGTTTACTTTGTATAACTTTTAAACTTGATGCACCAAACTCGTAAAAGTGCAAACTCCAAGGGTATATTTTGCCACTTTTCATTCTCAAGGGTCTAAAATGTTATATTTTGATAACGGTGTAAAAAATGTATTCAAAACATTACATGACAATACTTATTTACGCTTTGTTGTAGTTAACATTTTCCGATATTGATCAAAAACGCTTAAACTGATTTATATCGTATAACAATACTAGGGAGCTTCATATTAAAGGGTTTCATCTTGGTATTATGTTCTGGACTGAGTTATTGGGTTTTACGTTGTAACGTTCCCTTAGCTCCTCAAACATTTTACCTGTATGACTTTGAATTTATGATCGCTACTTTGTTCCAGAAAACGGTGAGAAATAATTCTAAACTTTCCAATCAACTCCTAATTCTCTTAACCAAAGTTTAGAGTACAAATCTACTCAAGACTTGACATATTTACTCAGTTGAGTGACGTGGCTGTCTTTACTATTCATTTTGCTATATCAAAACCTTCCCGTTAAGGATTGTGATAGGTTTCGTCAGCTTTCATTTTGGAATATATATTACAACCACATATCAGGTGAGATTTCAATAAACCTCGCCCTTTCTTATTTACTGTTTATAAACCCGCGAGGGGGATACATGCTTGTTTACAAACTCTTTTATATACTTGTGTATCTTATAAAGATGTGATTACTTTTCAAAGACTTAATGAGTTCATAACCTCACATACATTATAAACATGTGATACATAAACCATGAATGCAACTGTTTTCTAAACTATATGCTCTCTGATGATATATTATGCATACTGTACCTGAAAATTTATCCTCCTTTTGGGTAGCTATCTCCTTTAACTACCTCTTCAATATCATTTGGGTCAGTATCTCAAATATCTCTGTTAATATCTATTATGGGTTAGTATCTGCCCAATATCTCGTAAATAATATATTTGGGTAGTATCTGCCTAATATTTCTTTTAATATCTCTTTGGGTTGTATCTCCATAACTCTTTAATATCTCTTGCTTTGGGTTTTATCTAAAAATATATCTATTTAAATATCTCTTTGGGTAATTCTCCCATATCTTTTTTTTTCAAAATTTAATATCTCTTTATGTGATTCATGAGTTTAGGGTGATAATACTGTTCTCCATGATAATACTGTTCTCCATGATAATAATGTTCTCCATGATAATTATCCCTGCAATACCATTTACTCCCTTTATGTTTAACTTCGTATTCATTCTATTAACATATCAAACTATGAATTTCTGATAGGTGTTAAAACACTTAGTTTTATATCAAAAATGACCCATAAAAGACAAATTGTGATAAATGATTGTATATACTGCTTGTTCTTGTTTTTGTGATTGTGTAGGTTACGGATTAATGAATATCACTAGGGAAAACCTCTCAAAGCGGAAAAAACACGGAACGGGAAAGGCGGGTGTAAAAAGCCAGGGATTTGTTAGCAAGAAGGGTTCCAAAAGTCAATCAGTCAACCCCTTGGAAAAATCAAAAGTCAATCACTTAAATGCAAAACCCCAAAATTCCCAAAACAGCCCTAGAGTTAAAAAGTAAAATTACAAAAATAATCCCTAATCCCTAAGGTGTTAACTATCTTAATATAAAAGAGTTAACACTCGTTATTTTCTTGTATAATAACCCAAAAAAAACAAACTAGCCCAAAACACCCCATAGCCCAATCCTTTATATTATAACCCCAAATCAACAAATAAAGGCCCGGGTCAAAAGAAATCAAACGCGCCCTTATAAAAAGAAATACGCGCGAAACATTGTTACTGTTTATCTTCTTCTTCAGTTTTACCTCGGGTTCAAAACAAAGGGGTAATGCAAATTGAGTACGTGGCCTTTTAATTCAAGCACCAAAGTACACCCTGGCAAAAGAAGACGTCACGAAATGCTCTCATTGGTGGAAACCCAAGAAGAATGACACGCGGGTCTGACAAGAAACACACCAATCATTGGATTTTTGCACTAAAATGAGTGCAAAAGAAGCACACAAGGTCTGACACACGGAATGCCACGTTGGCAATCCGTGTGCTCACTCATTTAATCCAACAGACATCAATAAGGATCCAACGATGAGGAGAGAATGAAAGGACAAGATCAAGGGAGAAAGGAGCGTGATCCAAGACCTAGAAGCTTCATTTACAGGCTATAAAAAGCCCCTCACATTCACACACACGAGTCTAGTTTTTTTTAGCTTTTAAATTTTTAGTAAAACTGTAATTTTAGCTTTCAAAATTTTAGCTTAAGTAATTGTAAACATTTTCAACTTCCTGGTACCTCCTCACTTTCCACTTTTGTAATTAAATCAGTTTTACTATTAATGAAATCATCCTTTGTTTTTACATATCTGTTGTACCTTACAAGTATTTTTAAAAACCTCTCAAATTCTATGTTCTTCTGTTACATAAGCTTCTCACAAGCTCTTCAAATCTCTCTGAGTCTTAAGCTTGGATTGAGCTCATACAAGTATCTATCGACTTAACCTTATATCGGTTTAATACCTTGGTTAAATATGGTTTTAGCTTTTGGATGATAAGCTTAACCTGGAAGAGCTTATGGGACCTTTACTAGCTTATTCTTGTGATAAGCTAGAGCTGTAGATAAGCTCCTTGAGCATTGATAAGCCTTTGTTTAGCTAAGGCACTTGTAAGTTCCTTTTTCCTTTTTTGTCTTAATTTTCTAGCTTATAATTTATTTATTCTGCTTATAATCTAGATTATTTGTGCTTAATTCTGTCTTATTATGCTTATTAAGTATATTGTGTATCAAGTTTGTAAGTTTTATAGCATAGATCTTAGTTTTTCTTAGATTGATTCATAAATTTGTCAAAAACCAAAAAATATTTAGCTAATGATTAAGCTGTTTGATTCTGGCTTATTGATTGATTAGTATAAGCTCAATACAGGTCTGTTTGTAGATGTTTGTCTATCTGGTATTGACTTTGTTATTAGATCTCTAGTTCATGAAGCCTAGTGGGAAATTGTAATTTGTAAAGGAGGTGTTTTGGAGCCCTTAGCAGTATTAACCACAAGTAATACTGCTCGAGGCTAATTGGTCTTTGTATATTTGTTTTGATAAAACTCATTTATGTTTGTTTAACGCCTAATTTTTATTAAGATAGATTTGGGGTCAATCTAGTTTTTCATAAGTTAGGTTCATTAAAAGCTCAAATCTGTCATTCGCATTTGAAGTATTAGTTTTATTCAGTTCTAACTTTTGTCTTTGCTTAATTTGCATTTAGCCTAGTGTTAAAATAGAGTAGAATTAGGTTTTAATTGCATTTATAGGATTTTGTTCATATGCATGCCAACTGCATCAGCAGTTTTATATTGCAAACAGCCTTTTTCTAGCCTAATTTTTAATAGGTAAAAAATGTTTTTAGCTTTTCAAATTTCAAGCACAAGTAGATTATAGGCCAAAGTAATTAGGTTAGGGCTTATTTTGTTCTTTATAGCTTTTTAGATTATCTGAATTTGATCTGGAAGTTTAGCTTTTGTCTTTTCATAAAAAAAAACTAAAAAAAAAACAAAAATACTTACTTGACTGCATTAGCCTTTTATGTAAATTTTTTATAGTAAATTTGATTTTCAAAATACTTTTGAAAGTGTTTTAAATAGTTAGAGAGTATTAGCTTTAAAAGATATAAGCCAAATTGCAGAGGATTTGTTTCAAGGCTTCTAGTTAAGCTCAAGTTCGGCTACCTGCTGTTGGTAATCTGTTTTAAGTTAAGTGCTTCATTAGATCTTTTCTAGTTATGTTTTTGCTTACTTTTGATTATTTCTTTCTAAATAACTGCGTCTTAGGTAAAAAAAATAGTTTTAAGAGTTTTTCTGTCTTTTAAGCCAGTTTTCAGCTTATTTAGTGATTTTCAAAAATAATTTCTTTTATTAAAGTTGTTTGTTTTCAGGTTTTCTACAACTTTGTTTTTAACTTTTTCAAAAATAAAAAAATTAGCAAAAAGCTAGGCATGGGACTCGAACCCACGACCTTGCCTTTACATACACACACACTTAACCATCTTGCTACAACTTTGTTTTATTAAAGTTTTTGTTTTCAGGTTTTCTAAAACTTTGTTTTTAACTCAAAAAGCTAGGCCTGGGACTCGAACCCACTACATTGCCTTTACATACACACACACTTAACCATCTTGCTACAATAGCCCATCCGTGAGTCTTTCCTCACACCTATCTTTTATAACCTTTTTATTTTCTTTTTTCTTAATATAAGCCGTAGCTTATATATGGCTTATTTGGGCTTTTTCGTTAAGCTCTTTTCTAGAGTTTATTTTTATTAAATCCTGCACTTTATTTTACACTTTCAGTAATTTTTCTAGATTTTTAGGATTAAGTTTGTTATTTTTAATCATTTTTCTTTGTTAAAATCTTTAAAAAATAGAAAAATAATCAAAAAAATATAATTCTTTTTAGGAAATTTTCTTTTATCATATAGTTTTTAGGAAAATTAGTTTTGCTTCTGTAGGATTAAAATTGCAAAATTTCAATTTTTAAAGAACGGGATTCGTTTTCGTTCACGTTTTTTGTGTTTTTAAGCTCATTTCAACTCCGTTTTTGTTCTAGTTTTCTTTAAACTTACTTTTTAGTCAATTAGAATCTATTAAAAGAGAAAAATTCATTTTTGGTTTAATTTTGAAAATTTAGAATTTTTAATCACCGTTTAGGATTCCCGTTTTGTGTTTTTAGTTAAAGTTTAATTTCCCGTTGTTAAAGTTAAGTTTAATTGTCCTTTAAATTGCTCACTTTTAGGATTTTAGAAAACAAATCTTCTTCGAACCAATTCAAATCATTGTCCAAACAACAAACGTGGTCTCAATTTCATAAATCTTCGAGGAATACGACCCGGTAATCACTTACCGGTAAATATACGTATTATTATATATAATTGTGAGAATTTTCCTTTCTTCCTTTGTCCTCAAGGGTAGTTTGGTAATTTTCTATACTTATTATATGCATCAGGTTTTTGGCGTCGCTGCTAGGGATTTGTGATTAAGATTCTTTCGTTTGAAGTTTGTTGATCGTGATTTGAAGAACCTTTCGTCTTCGAAAGTTACGCTTTTAAGAAAATCAAAAATATAAAAAAAATAATAAAAAGTAAAAATTATTTTTCTTTTCTTTTTAGTATAAGTAAAAGTTTAAAAACAAAAAGACAAAAAAATTTGCTCTTCCGAATTTTCCGATTCTTCTCGTTAATTTGTGAATATAAAAAATTACCAAGTTGGCAAAAGAACACCAACAAATAATACATTCAATTGAGGTATTATCCATCAATAAGTTCCCGAACCAAAGATTAAAAATTTTTACCGTTTGTGTCACTTGCGAAAAAGGCGCACCTCTTTTGTAAAATTTATTTTACTTAAGAGAGTTACCCTAAGTT
>BQNB010009031.1:52130-65898 GCA_026074375.1 Tanacetum coccineum
GAAGACTCACATATATATATAGAGAATATCTTACTATATATACAGATATGCACATAATACCACCTTACGGTGTCAACATCGATTTGTGTGAACAACATTATCAAGTATGAGTGAGTTGTGATACGCTTATAACTACGTTAGCCACCATACTTATATTCGCACCCTTTCCTAGTTATATTCAATATTGAGCTCACACATTTCAATGACTGACATAACTAAAGCACCAAACCACGAACACATAAAAGCAAACAAAAGCGGAACACCGCGCACATAGATCCTATATGCAACTAAACGATGGATCTTAGGTTATAGTCTAGGCCAATCCACCTAGTTCTCTATAACCTTGGCTCTGATTAGCATTCTGTCACACCCTGACAATGGCGAAAACTCAGGAATGCAACATAATGATCAATCATAACACAAGATACAAAATAGAGAAAACTACATTGCATAAACTTCATGTGCTATGAAGACCATCAACCTAGAAAAACCTCGAGTGATGTCCAAAATCGCAACTAAAATCCATAATCTCTTATAATTATTCAAATGCCCTCACAGGGGTCCATAATCCAAACTTAATCCAAAACATCCCATTTCTAGAACCAAACAACAAGCAAACAAGACTTCAAATGAAATTCCACTCGGGATACTTCTAAGTCTGCTATAACAATCACCAAACTACTCTTCTTTCACTTCACCTGAAAATGATACCCGAAAACGTCAACAATAATGTTGGCGAGCTCATAGGTTTGACCTTAAACCAAAAAGTTGTGTCAATATTTCAACAGTGGACAATAGTGTTATATGACAGTGAATATATGCAACCTCAACCTTAGCATCACAGCTAATCAATAACCATATGTCACTTACGCACCTAAAGGGCCTACCAGCTGGAGCACTAATATTAGGGCAGGACCTCACACAAACTTGGGTAGGCGTACCCATCCGCTCCAATAATCACACAAATACTAGGTAGGCGTACCCATCCGATCTAATAATCTCACAACACTGGGTAGGCGTACCCATCCGATCCAAACAATCATGCATAATCACATAGCAGTCATAAGCACATATCTTGTCCCAAAAAAAAACAAAATCACATTTCGCACAGATCAATTCAAAATATTTCAAAACACATTTGAGAATTATTTTCCCCCGACGAAAAAACAGTAAAAAGTGGGGCTACGAGAACTTACCTTAAGCAAGTCTTTAGCAATCAAATCTCAATCACACAAGCAAATGCAACGACGCCCGTACACGACCTAGTCCAGTTAATGTCCCAATTTAATCATCCAATTCCAAAACAATCTTCACGTTTAATGCATAGAGTTTAGACGCGTTGTACAATTACCCAAAACAATTTAGTGGTGTGATGGTTGATGACATATTTCCACAATCATATCAATCTCATTCCCCAATAATACATACTTATACTATTTAGAGAAAATAGATAAGTAATATAACTAAATATTTATAATTAATAATTATAAATATATTTCGACAATCATTTCCCGTAAACCCTTAGCCACTTATAAAAATAATCATAATACGGTTAAAAATGAAACGTTTACTCATAATAAACACATTAGAGAAGTTTCAAGAAAAAATATATTTTTCGTTTTTTAGTGAATTTATTAAATAAATAAAATAATAAAATAATATTTTATTATTTAAAAACCAAAAATCATGTTTTTAGGAAAAAATTTAAGTATAAACTTTTTGCGAAATTTCGACATGACTCGTACGCTCAAACAACGTTTTCCAAGGTTTCAAACCTTATTTTCAACGCTTTTTATAAATTCGCACTTCAAACAAAATTCCAATTTTCTCAATCTTTTAAGTTTACTAAAACGTTTTTTTCCCAAAATAACACTTCAATATCCACTCGTAAATACATTTTCACTTTCAAAAGTCCGACAAAACTCTCACAACGACTAAATATCGCTTATTGGGCTTTAAGGCCCAACAAGGGTCCATTAAGACATTTATAAGTCCAAAATACGATCCAAGTCCAAAACCAAGGTCCATTTACATATATAAGCATATACTTATAAGTAGAAAATAATCCGGACCACAATAAGCCCTCCCATTAAGCCACGACTTAAATATACTTATTGGGTCGTGAGTCCATAAGCTCAAAATTACGTATATTAAGCTTAAACATAAACTAACAAGCTACGTATCGCATTTGGTTATTACCATAAGCCTCAAAAATAATCCACAACATACGTCATAACACAAAAATAATCAAAATCACTTTCCTAGTGATTTTGGGAAGTTTTCGTGGCTTATATGCCCATAATAAGCCAAGAAATAGCTTAAAAATAAGCCCGAATAAGCTATACAAGCTACTATAAAAAATAAGCATTCTAGCATCATATATTATCTAACCATCATGACCAAAACATCAAAACTACAAAAACCCTTATTTTTATTTTTAAAACCCACAAACCAAACACCCTTTTTTTATTCGTTTCGCTTCCAAAATTTGATTTTCACAATGATCAACTTGTACAACTAACATCTATGCATCAAAATAAACCCAAAAGGACAAACGAAATTTAAATTTGAAAACTTACAAGAAAATCTTCAAAAATATATATTTCGACACGAACCGGACAACCCAAACGTTGTTTAAACGAACACCAAAACACTCGTATCAACCCGGAATATCATGTTCTTGATCAAATTTAGAAAATTTATGGTGTATTATGGTGGTGTAGTGGTGGACGAACACACACACACACACACACTCTTATGTGTGTGTTTTTTTTTGAAAATGAAATGATAAGGATTATGAGAAAATGTTTCTAGTGGAAGGCATATATATGTACAACTTTGGACAAAGGAGCTCAAATTAAGCCTCCTTGTCTCTCTTTCTTCCTATGATTGGCCATGGGATCCAAGGGAGTCCCGGGCCTTTCTTTTCGTGTCAGGATCACTTAAATACTCGTAAAACTCAACCGTAAAATTTACCCCAAAGTTAATTAGCATTTTTATTCACCTTAAAAATACTTTTCCATTAACCTAGAGTATTTACACGACATATTTTCACTTTAAACCCTTTCAAAACTCATTTGGACATTAACGGACGTGTCAGACTCGTTTTTCGGCATTTCTCACGAATTTACGGATCAAAACACCCGGAATAAAATTAACACAATAATACCTTCCAAAAGGGATTATTAATCACAATAAACCTCAATTCTTCACATTTCTCATAAAAATCATCACCGTCAACACGGTACAAAATCTGAATAAACTGACAAAAATAGTCAAAGGACTATAAATGAAATATTCATAACACAAAAAAGGAAAAGGTTACAAATGTACAAAGAAATCTTCGAACTACTTATGCAGGAAATGTTACAAATGTTTAATGCTACAATTGTAGTGAGAAAGGTCACTATGCTCGTAATTTTCCAAAGCCAAGAGTTCGTGATTCCAAGTACTTCATGGAACAAATGTTACTCGCAAAGAAGGATGAAGCTGGGGTTATTCTTTCCAATGAACAAAATGATGTTCTCATTGCTGATGCTGCTTAAATGGATAAGATTAAGGAATTGAGTGCGAACATATGCATGATGGCCAGAATTCAACAATCAAACATTGATTCTGATGAAGGGCAAAGCTATGATTCTACATTCATTAGTGAGGTACAAACACCATCAACAAGCTACATGAATCCATTATTCTCAGACATTAATCATGAACAAATGTATCATGAGCAACCTAAAATTATTAACTCTACAATTGGTGATGATCAAATTAATAGCGATGTTATATTTGATGATTCAAATGTGAACGTTAATAGTGGCAGTGTTGAACACGATAAAAATTATTGATCCCAATAGAATAGGTCTTGTTTAGCTTGTATAAGCCTAAGTTGTATTGAATAAATCCAAAACAACTATGAGAGAAACTTTGATTGTGAATATCAAAGACTATGCGGAATCTAGTCAATGATATTAAGAACAATTTCAATGAAACGGTAATGAATAAGATCAATAACAAAATAGTTTACCAAACTTTCAGCCTCAATATAATACGAACACTCTTAATAGTGAGGGTTACAAAACCTTGAAGCTACGAATAGATTGACAGAACAATGAAAAGATGATATCAATCTCTATGCCCTAGGACCTCCTTTTATACACCAAGGAGTCCTAACTGGCTTACAATATTTTCCTAAGTTATCATGATCTTCTAAACAAATAACTTATACGTATCTTTTACAAAAATATCTCATACATATCACATAAGCAATCTTTATCTTTAATCAATCTTTATCCATTAGCAGTTGTAACTCTGTCAGCAGTTGTAACTTTGTACCAGCAGCATTAACTCTGAACACTAGCAGCAGTAACTTATACACCAGCAACATTAACTGTGTACAAGCAGTAGTAACTACTTAGAATATTTTCTTCATTCTCCACCAGCAGTACTAACTTTACTCTAGCAGTACTAACTTTACTCTAGCAGTACTAACATATACTAGCAGTTCTAAGTTACACTAGCAGTACTAAGTTTATACTAGCAGTACTAACTACTTAGAGTATTTTTCACAATCTTTGTGCTAACAGTAGTAACACAAACCTTTCTTCTTGAGCATCACTAACTTTGATAAGAGCAGCAGTAATTCCCAAACAGCATCAAGAGGTTTTTAATCCCAACAATCCTCTCCTAAACTTGATATTTATCTTTAAAATCATCAAGTTTCTTCATTAAAAGTCTTCACCATCACCAGGAGGATGCTTTCAAACACTTCCAAGATTCTTGAGCTGTTTTGTCATAAGCTTAAGAAGCTGATAACACATTTTATTTAGATGATCAGTTTAAAGCTTTTTGTTCAACATCTCTATAATTATTGCTGGTGTAAGGGGATATCTTTTCTCTACCAGCATAAAGATATGCATAGATTGCAACCTCAGAAAGTGTACTCCACAAGAATCAAATAGCTTCCATATCAACACTTTTTCATTTTGCAGAGTCCTTCATACTAAACTTTCTACGATCAGGTCACAACATTGCATTGATCCCCCTATAAAACACTCCACTTATGCCCCCCTCTGGCTTGTTACCATGCTTATCTTTCATTTCACGCATTTCCACAGAGTTTCCAAACCTCTTTCTCTCTTCTGATCACAAATTCCTAAGCATATGAATAAAGGTTGAGTACCTTTTAGAACTTCCATTAGCTCTTATAATATGAAATTGGCTGATTTTTCCTTCTTTGATTATCTTCCAGTCAACAATGCATGGAGGCTTAGTGGCAAAGGAATAGCATCAATTGCTACTTCCTCTTCATCAGGAACAACCTTTATAAGCTTTTTCATCTCAGCTTCTTCTTGATCATTATCAATCTTTTGCTTCTTAGCTACTTCTTGTTCTAGCTCTGTGCCTGCTCTCTTAGTACTATCCTCTGCTCTCTTTTCACTACCTTTAACCAACTCTGTTTTGTAGTCAACATAAGTGTTAACTCTTTTGAAAGCTTTATCAAACATGTCCTTGATAACTTTAAACTTTAAGCCCTTCAACTGTTTCAGAGTGTATCCTTCCATGTTTTTCAGATAGTTACAATATAGCTTTCTTTGATTATCTTCCAATCAGCTCTTATAATATGAAATTGGCTGATTTTTTCTTCTTTGATTATCTTCTAGTCAATAATGCATGGAGGCTTAGTGGCCAAAGGAATAGCATCAATTGCTACTTTCTCTTCATCAGGAACAACCTTTATAAGCTTTTTCATCTCACCTTCTTCTTGATCGTCATTTATCTTTTTCTTCTTAGCTACTTCTTGTTCTAGCTCTGTGCCTGCTCTCTAATACTTATCCTCTGTCTTTCTTCACTTAAAATAAAAACCTTCAAACCACTCAAAACTCTGTTTTGTGAGTCAACAAAAAGTGTTTAACTCTATTGAAGCTTTTATCAAACTTGTTCCTTGATAAACTTTAAACTTTAAGCCTTCAACTGTTTTAGATCGTATCCCATTCCATGGATCTTTAAGATAATTACAATATAACTTTCTTTGTGTTGAGCTTAGAGTTGTGGCTTGTTCCCTCTTTTTATCTGCTTTTATTTCTGCAAAGTGTTTCTTTCAAGCTTCTAAGATATGTACAGATCAACTTTGACTTTTTCTTCATACCCAACGTCTCATGTTCATCCTGCTTGTAATTGTTGAGCCATTTGATAGTCAGCATCCATCATTGCTTATGTGTTATCCCATGATTCAATTAAAGCTATGTTGGCTTCTTCTTCTATTTGTCTTGTAAGCCTCTCTTCTTCTTCTAATTCAGCTTGTAATTGAGCTTGAAGATTTAGAGCAACCTCTTGATCATACATAATCTGATCCTTCTTCTTCAAAGGCTTCTCAAACTCTATCATTTTTTCCTTGCCTTTGTCCTATGAAGGTTTTGATGCAGCTGGTGTTGTTGTTGTAGTTGTTGTTGTAAATTTTGAATCATAACCCCTCTAACTTTGGGTTTTACATCTTTAATGTCTATTAAAGTCTGAGCCAGGGTCAATTCATCAACAGTTGTTGTTGTAGCACTTTCAGTAGTAACTTCAACAGTACTAACTACCTTTTCAACCTTAACTTCTTGCTCATCTAAAACACTTGTATCAAACATTAGATTATCATCATTCCTTGCTTGAGTCTCATCAATCAATGTAACCTCTGCATCAGCATAAATATTAGCTATTTTCCTCCTCTGTTTGGATGCATCCTCCTGATCACCCAAACTTGCTTCATCAGAGGATTCTACCCTTCTAGCTGAACCAACCTTCCTTAACCTTTTGAGCCCTGGAGTTCTTGACTTGTTCCTCCTCTGTTTACATCTTGACCTTCTTCCCTTTAGACGTAGCAATCTCCACTGTCTTGACAGGTCTGCCTTCCCAAATCAAGAACCTTCTTTTGTAAGTTGGTACATAAGTCCATCAATTCAGTAAGTTTCATTCTATCCTCACCACTGAGCAGTGGATCATTAAAAGTTGTAGGTACATTTCATTTGGTACATTATCAGTGGAACCGCTAGGCTGAGGAACTTCAGTGTTCTTTTTCTTAGACTTCCTAGATATTTGCTCCTTAAGGGTTGGGTATTGATGAATGGATGAGAAATTTATAGGGTGGTGATATGGGATCAGTTGGTATTTTCTAACTTTTTTTTTTTATTTTCATAAATTTTTTTTTTCAGAAATTTTTTTTCTTTTATTCCCTTTTCCACCACATTATACCCCAAACCCTTTTTACTTTTGTCAGTTATTTGACTCCCTAACAACTTGTCTAGGCTCTTTGAGGCATTATCAAATTTCTCAATTTTAAATTCAATACCCTCTTTTTCTTGCTTAACCTTTTCAAACTCATTTTTAAGCACACTGATTTCATAGTCTTTGCAAGCTACTTCTCTTTTAAGAACTGCAACTTCTTCACTATAAAGAACCTCATTCTTTCTATATGTGACAAGTTGTTCTTCTACAATCGTTAAACCTCTTTTATAAGTAGTTGCTTTAAATTCAGTTTGATTAAGCTTAACAATTAAATCATCACACTGTTTCTTAAGAGTTTCATAGGTTTTCAGACAAGTTTTAGTGCAAGATTTATCATTGTTTACCTCAGAGTATGAAAATGCCATTAGAGCCATGTTTGTCTGAACCTGTTCTACTGCCATATCACTCCAGTCAAAACCAACACCATCTGTAGCCAACATTACCTTTGAAGATGTGTCTTCATTGTGTCCTTGCTTTCTAGTGTTGTCTTGATATCTGAACTAACCATCATTGTTCCTTGGTGCTCTACATTCCCTCATAAAGTGTCCCATCTTATGACAGTTGAAACACTCTACTTTGGATTTATCATACCCAGCAATATCATTAGCATTAATGAAAATTTTCTTGCCTATCCTCTGAAAGTACCTCTTTGCCCTCATACTTAGCAGAGAGAGCTGTCACTTTAAATCCATTGCTTCCAGATCATCTTCATGAATTTGCTTTAAGTCCTGCTATAGGAGATTAGAACCATTGGGATTCTCAACCATGAAAGCATACACAGCATTATCACTGAAGTTAGTAGTACTAACATGAGGACTAGCAGTGTTAACATTAGGGCTAACAGTACTAATTTCATAAGCAAGTTTAGCTGTATTAACATCATTAGTACTGCTAGTTCTTAGAGCAGTCATAAAGGCCATGTTTTGAGCATGAGTACTTGCACCAACAGATTTCTTTACATCTTGTTTAATAATTTTGAAGTTGTTGTACAAATCATCAATGCTCATTGTTTCAATATCAGCCTTATTCATCCAGACTACAACATGAGTATTCCACTCAGGAGGCAACCTTCTCAAAAATATTAATTTTAGGTCTTCTTGAGTGATGACCACACCCAAAATTGCAAGCCTACTTCTGGAGCCTGTTAAAGATAAAGTTAAGTGACTCTGTGCTTGATGCACTAAAATTTTCATATTGTTGCTTTAAAAGTGTCTTTTGTGTTTTCCTAGTGGCTTCATTACCTCCAACTCATGTTTCAATAGCAGCAAATATTGTTTTAGCATCACTGTATTGACTAAAAGTAAGTTGATGTTCATTGGGAAGAGCCATGAGTAGCAAGCTTCTAGCCTTCACATCATTCTTCTTGTTTGTATTCTCTTCAGCAGTTGCATGTATTAACATCTTTGTAACCGAGGAACCATTCTCTTGTGTTGTTTGTGGTACAGATACCTATGAGTTACCATTCTCTATGACCTCCCATAGAGCATAGTCTTGTACCTGGAAGTACTGCTTGATTCTTATCACCCACATCTCATACTCACCTAATTTGAGTATGGGAAGCTTAGCAGTAGTATTACTCTGTGCATATTCAAATTCCATGACTTCTAGATCAAAGTTTCTCAAAGCACAAGCTCAGATACCACTTGTTGATCCCAAACCTTGATCGATTCCTTAGCTTGTCTAACGTTAAATTACCTTGGATAAATCCAAAATAACTTATTGTAGAAACTTTGTGTGTATACTAAAATGTATGCGGAATCTACACTTTAATAACTAGAAGTATTATGAATAAAACAGTAATTGTGAATGAACAAAGATATAACCAAACGCTCCAATATTATTTGATGAATAATACGAGTACTCTTGACTAGTATTAGGGTTTACAACCTTGAAGCTTTTAATCGACTTAACAACTATGAAAATCTTTTTTTATCAACTAATGCCCTAGAGCCTCCTTTTATAGATTAAGGAGTCCTAGTCGGCTTATAACACACGCTAAAGATAAACATAAACTTATAGAATATTCTGATACAATCTATTCTATAAATATCTTTTAATCTTTATCTCCAAGTAATCTTTATCTTTGAAATATTTGACTTCCCTTGGTAGTATTAATCTTCTCTGACAGTACAAACTAATACTAGCAGTATTAATCTTGTGCTAGAAGTATTAACCCAGTTAATATTGTTAGTTATAATCTGAGCAGTATTAACCTATTGAACTAGAAGTACTAACTTGTTAAGATTTATTCCCAACAATAGGTGTGCTTGCAGTCTTGACATCAGTAAAACCAAATTTCTTCAAAATCTTAGTCACATACTTGTCTTGACTGATAAAAATCCCATCCTCTTTCTGCTTTACTTGCAGTCCTAAGAAGAATGTGAGTTCACCTATAAAACTCATCTAAAACTTCTTTTGTATCATCTTCTCAAACTCAGTGCATAATGACTTCTTTGTAGAGCCAAAAATGATATCATCTACATACACTTGAACTAACTGAATATCACCTTTTTCCCTTTTGATAAACAAAGTCTTGTCTATCTTTCCTCTTTGAAACCCATTGTCCAGCAAATAAGTTGACAAGGTTTCATACTAAGCTCTGGGAGCTTGATGTAGCCCATAAAGTGCCTTTTCTACTTTGTATACTCTGTTAGGGAAGTCTGGATCTTCAAATCCTGGTGGTTGACAAACATAGACTTCCTCTTCAATCTTACCATAAATAAAAGCACTCTTGACATCCATCTGGTATACCACAAAGTCTTTAAATGAGGCATAGGCTAAAAATAGCCTAATTGCTTCAATTCTTGCAACAGGGGCAAAGACTTCATCATAGTCAATCCCTTCTTCTTGTGTGTACCCTTGAGCAACCAATCTTGATTTACTTTTGATCACAAATCCTCTTTCAAACTTTTTATTCCTGAAGACCCATTTAGTGCCTATGGGCCTTTTGCCATTTGGTAAATCTACCAAGGTCCAAACCTTTTGTAATTTAAATTGTAGAAGCTCATCCTGCATAGCTTCTATCCAGCTTGGATCCTGCAATGCTTGGATTACCTTCTTGGGTTCTACTTGTGATAAGAAGCAGGCAAACAAGCAATTTTGAAAGTCTTTATGGTTTATTCTTTGCTGAACTGAACTAAACAACCCATGTTCTTCTAAATTCTTTGTCATTCTTCTTGTTTGAGGTGCTGAATTCAAGTCTCCTACAAATTTTTTTCAACTGGAAGATCTTGTGTTCTCTTTGTAGTTGGAATAGGACTGACAAGCATAAATGCATCTAAATTGTTCATGTCAGCCTCTGCACCAACATCTTCATCATCATCTGAATAGACAATATCTTCCAAAGGAGGCATATTTGGATCATCAGGAAGTTCAATGCTTGTTTTTCCACATACAACATTAACTTCATTTGTGTTAGCAGCATTAACATTGTTAGTGTTGTTAACATTATCTTCCTTCTCTTGATCAATACCTTTACTATTTCTTGAATCTTCATCAACCTTCTTTCCATCATCACTTGAAGGTTTGAATCCAGCATCAGGAGAACTCTTTGAAATTTGAGAGAATGGTGGATCAGCAGTCCACAATGGTAGCAGAATGTAATCTTTTCCAGGTACTGACTCCATTCTAGCTTTACCTGCATCATCACATGCTTTTGTACCTGCATTACCATTAGACTAATTTCCTGCAACAACTGGCTTATAATTCATTGACTTTGTTAGTGCATCAATATCAAAAAGCTAATTTGGTCCACTTCCTGCAATATTAGGTGTATTCTCACTAAACTGGACATGCAGGTTCTCTTCAACTATCCTAGTTCTACTGTTGAATATACTCTAATGTTTTAACTATTGATTGATACCCAACAAAGAAATCAATCATCAGCCCTTACCATCAAACTTGCCTAGAGTGATCTAATGGTATTGAAATTGTTAACAGGATACCCTAAATGGGTCTCATAAAGCCTAAAGCTGGTTTTTCTTACCAAGAAAAAGTTCGATAAGTGTCTTTGTTATAAGGCTTAGTTACTAATACCCTATTTTACACATAGCAAGCAATATTAACTGCTTCAGCCCAAAAAGTAGTAGGTAGCTTAGAATCAGCTAGCATTGTCCTAGCAGCCTCAATTAGTGTTCTATTTTTCCTCTCAGCTACTCCATTTTGTTGAGGAGTTCTAGCTACACTAAATTCTCTCTTAATACCTTTTCTCTCACAAAACTGATTCATCTCCTTATTCTTGAACTCAGTTCCATTGTCACACCTAATTACCTTAACCTTTTGATCTATTAGATTTTCTACTCTAGTTATAAAGAGGACTTAAAAAGCCACAAGTCTCATCTTTAATAAGCTAAAAGAAAACCCAACTAAACCTATGTTAATTATCTGTGACCATTCTAGGCAATACATCTTTTCAATAAGCTTTTTAAAACGTTGGACAACTAAATCCATGTGCAACATATGTAAAGGTTGGCTGATTGAACTTACAGTTTTGGACTTACAAGAAGCTCTATGTTGCTTTCCCTTTTGACAAGCAACACAGGTTTGATTATTTTCAAAAAGTTTTAAAGGTAAACCTCTTACAAGATTTCCCTTAACCAGTTTATTCATAGTTTTGAAATTTATGTGTCCAAGCCTCCTATGCCAAAGTTTAGATTCATTAGATGTGAGCTTTTTGCAAAGAAGACAAGGGTATACCCCTTTAGGAACAATATTCATTAAAATCAACACTATACAATGTTCTTATCTAGTAACTTTAAGTAAAACTTTCTGTTCATCAGCTTTACTAAAAGTTTGGAATAAAATACAACATTCAGTGTCCATAAAAGAGAACACTAATCTTTTTGTCACACATTTGTGAGACACTAAATAGGTTAAACTGTAACTCTCTTACAAAATACACATTCTCAAAATCTAAATTACCAATTTTAATTGTACCTCTGCCTGTGATTTTCCCTCCTTTAGGATTACCTCCAAAACCAACATATCCTCCATCTATCTCTTCATAGTCTGTAAGATAGGACATGTTCCATGTCATGTGCCTTGAGCATCCACTATCAATCACTCCTTGATCCTCTAAATCCATTTGTGGATTGCCCTGCACATTAGATAAGAAAATTAGCTTCTTTTGGGGACCCAAGCCATTACTGACTTAGATCTCTGCCTTGTGCATACCACATAATTAAACTTCTTTTATGGTGAATGGATGCACTGTTTATGTTTAGAAACAGGTCTACAACTTTCTTCTACGGTGTCCAAACCAACAAGTTGAGGCCTAAACAGCATAAATTATTTCCCTTAAACAGCATATAACTACAACTTTTGGCTTAAGCAGCATTAACACTAGCAGCATTAACATTTTTATCCTTAACAGTATTAACCCTCTGATTAAAATTACTGTTTTTAAATGTTGTATTCTTGTGAATGGGCCTCATAACAGTTGAATGTGCTGTTTTAGACAGATGTGACATTGATCTAGCAACATTCACTGTTGTGTTTGTGTGAGCAGTATTAACTTGTCTAGCAGTATTAACTGATATTGCTGTTTTTGAAATATTTTATCTAGTAGTATTAATTGATATTAAGACAGACTTCATTAGTACTGCTCTTGGAACCATGTTCTTTTGACAAAATTCTGATGATTCACCCTTTTAGCATTGTTCCAAACAGGTTTTATATTTTGAAACTGTTTTTGATTCACCTTTTTACAATCTACCTGCAAGTGATCAAAACTTCCACATACATAACAAGCTTTGTTAAACATCTCAAAGTTACTTCCTAGTCTCTGAGACATCATATTATTCTAGTTTCTTTGATTTTCTCTATGAGTATGAATGTTTTGCCTCTTTTGCTCATGATTGACAGTTTTCCTAGCAGTCTTTTCTTGCTGTTTAGGTTTGACAAACTCTATCTTAGCAAAACTAGGATTAAATGTTTTCTTTTCAATCTTAGCCTGAGACACATCATCTTCCTCATTATCAAACACCCAATCCTCAATAATTGGAGCACCATTATTCTTCCTAACTACTTTAGGCTTTGCTTCACTAGCCTTAGCTTCACTATTCTCAACTACAGGCTTAATAACTATAGGCTCACTTGTAAACTCTTCTAAACTTGAGAATGACAAATTAGGTTTTAGAGGGATAAAGTTTCCTGTATAGGGAGGTGTAATAGCATTATACCCTAAACTTGTTTTGCACTTATCAACTATATGACAGTTTATTAATTTGCTTAAGTTTTTAGATGAATTTTCAAAATTTTTTACTGTTAGCTGAATTTCATCTTTTTGTTTTTAAGCCAGTTCCAACTTCCTTCTAAGCTCTGTAATGGCTACTTCTCTTAAATGAATCTCACATTTTAAGACATTGATATCTTCCTTATAAACAGACTCATTTTTCTTTTAAACTAGAAGTCTTGCTTCTACATACTCTAAACCTATTTTATAAGCAATAGCATTTAACTTAGATGTCCTTAAGTCTTTTAACAGTTGTTTATTTTGTTCTTT
>BQNB010009031.1:72445-82655 GCA_026074375.1 Tanacetum coccineum
TGGCTTGATCAAGGGTGAGGATGAAGAAGTGTGTGTGTGTGTGTGTGTGTGTGTGTGTGTGTGTGTGTGTGTATGAGTGAGTGTGAAATTTGAATTCATTGGAGAAGAAGGTGAATAGTGAATATATGGTGGAGAATGTTTTGAAAAGATATATGATATATTGTTTGGAATGTAGGGAACATAAGGTACAAAAGTACAAGGATAGTACATTATGTAAGAGAATGTGAGTTGGCATTTTGAGGATAAGATTTGAGGATTATGTGGTGAAGGTTTAAAGATGAAGATGGAGAATGAAGATGAAATCAAAGGATTGATTTAAGTTTATAATTACATTGCCAATAAGAGAGAAAAAAGTGAGCAAATATGATTATGAGATTGTTTAGGATGAGAAAGTTTATAGTGTGTGTGGAAGAAATGAAATCATTTGTTGGGTAAGAAGGGTGAACAAATGATTAGGAAGAATGGGTTGTATAGAAGGAGTGTGGACTTGTACATGTGAGTTTGTAAAAACATTTATGGGTAAGGAAGTGAGAAAAGTCAAAGTATAATTAACTTCTAAATACCACAAACTCAATTAGTCATTTAGTCTTTAATCCATGATAATCAATAATGGATTTGATCACTAATCATCTTGATGCAAACAAGCTAAGTGCTTGCATCTTAAGTAAATCATATCCCATAACGGGAAATGATGCGTTCAAGCAAACTGACCTTTGACTTAGTTTGACCAATAAGGGAGTAAAACCCGTTACGTGCTTAGGAACAACATAAATCCGGATTAAGGTCAAATGAATACTTTTGCTTGTTGGTATGTTTAAAACATGATCATACTAGGTTTATAAAAAAGTCTCAGCCTTGGCTAGAGGTGTTTGATAAAAGGTTTGAGTTGTCAATTTATAGAAAACGGGGTGATTCATTTTTTGCTCCTCTCTAAGTCTAAACCTCATTTGGAGAGTTCCCAAATGCTCAAATATCATGTACATACCTTTATTGAAGTTTTCACATGTGTCGGTAAGAGGAAAGCCGACATTGCAAAATTCGTAAAAACAGAGTTCGCGTGTGGCGCGCTGACGCGTGCCCAGCGCGCCAGATTTTCAAATCCGTTTTTCGGATTTTGGCTATCGTTTGTTATTTTACGTTTTGCGAACATTTATTTGTTATCATTAAAACATAAAGGAGATCCTAGTCAATGTTGCACCAACAGAACTTATGGATGCTGTGATGACTACTTGGTCAACTGATCCTAGTCTGCACAAAATAGTTGAGAGCCTGAAAAACAAAATTTTGACTAGTAGTAAATATGAGTGGGTGAATGATCCGTTGTTAAGGAAAGGAAATAGGTAGTGGGAAAAGATGATAACCTGAGAACCAAGTTGATAGCTCATTTTCATGGATCTGCTGCGGGGGTCATTCAGGGGTCTATGCTACTACAAAGTGTCAATTTTTTCATTATATGGTATCCCACGTATATTGTTGAAGGGGATAAAATAGAAAAAGTTCAAATAATCAGCAAACCGTGATATCCTTTTTCCTACCTTCTGACTTCTTGTATGTCTCAAATTTTAATCAATTGGTATCTAAAATACTAAAGATTTTAGTATTTCCGAATACGTGGCAGAAAATGTGATTAAAATGTGATCTAAAATAATGTGGTCTTTAAGACTATATGTGCACAACTTCTACCCACATATGCAAAACAATTTTGAATCTCGATGCATGTGTAGGGGGAGTATTTCAAAAAGGTGAAACTCTAAAAGTGTTAAAAACGTCTTGATTTATATCAAACACTTTGATTGATTTTCAAGGTTTTATGGTTTCGATCTATATACCTAACAACCAATCGACTCACAACGTCGATGAAGTCATATGGTGGTTAAGGTTAGGTATAAGGGTGAAAAGAAAGAAGCCCTCCACACAAATGGAAATCCTTAACAACCAATCGACTTACGACGTCGATGAAGTTATAAGGGGTTGAACATTCAAGGTGATACTCTTTAGTATTTCACAGTGACGAATGGAAATCCTTCCAATGTCATCATCAAACAACACTGCGGTAGGTAACTTTCAAGATTCTATATGAATCAAGCTTTTGCTAACTGGATATCGATTTTAGTCCAGTAAATGAATTGACGACTTAATCATTGTGATAGTAACTAATTGATTTACTCTTATCGTGTTGTTGCTTTGAAACGTTCCGGTAATGAGAACAAGCTAGTACAGCTGGAAACCATGTCAAGGAGGTTCTTTGAATCTACCTGATCACAGGTATAATATTTATACTGTAAAACAGGAAACCAGAGGTTATTGCAACCGAACTTCGACGAATGACAAAGCCATATTCGTCTATATATGTTATTGCTAACCCTTATAAATGCAAGTTTAGACAACAGTGTTGCAGCCTCATTCCAATAGTGTCACATTCATAATCACGTGCTCATACTCAAGGTTTAAAAGTCAAACATTCTGCATCAAGATTGTTGCTACTAAACGAGAATGTATTCGATCAAAAAGCACAAGTTAATCAAGAAAGTCAAATCAAGATGATTCAAGACAAGGTGATGATGCAAGATTAAAGATCTCAATAAATCAAAGTTAAAAGACAAAGTTTCCAGATTAAGATTATGAAGCATGAAGGAACAAAGCCATTACAAACAAGAAAGGACGAAGACCTAAGACCGAAGAAGGCAGAGCTCAAAGTTAAATGAAGATTACCTCTACATTGGGGAAGATTGTTAGCCTTAGAAATATTCTAGTCAAACAAGAATGTATTCGGTCATCTTAGCCAGTGTCGGTCTTAGTTTGTAATAGGCTAGTCGGGTTTTAACAGGATTGGACTGTAATCTAATATTGTCAATGTTTTAGGCTTTAAGCCCACTCTAAGCCAAGCCCGGCCCAAGTATGCAAGCCTAACGCCTAAACCCTCCTAGCTCTCTAAGAGGGTGTTGGTTGTCATTATTTTCATATAATACATCCTTTTATTCCTTTCCTTCTCTCTTGTGTTTCTCTCTCTAGAACTCTCTCTCTCTCTCTCTCTCTAAGATTTCAAGTATTATTGTTGTGATCATGGATTAAGGTAGGACAACAAAAATGCTAAAGAAAAAGGGAAGGGTGTTACACAAGATTAATTTTTTTTTGTTAAAAATAGTTTAGTTTGTTTATCTTGAACGATTTCATGTGATTTTGGTGGAATTTTATAAGTTTTAGGTAAGTTACGACTATTTTGATGGAATATTATAACTTAACTACTTTTTGGTTTAACAAAACACGGGAAGAACCGGATAGATATCGATTTCCCGGTACCAAGTACCGGTACCGGTACCCCCTTTTTATGCTCGGGAAAGAAACGGTACCACCAATTCGGTACTCATCTGGTCCCGTACTCATCCCCACATTCGGTTATCTCAACTTCCAAATTCTACTGGACCAAAGTTTTTTATCAATCTTAGATTTTGTTATTATTACGTGATCAATGTTTATGTTTAGTCGTGCATTAATAGATTGTACACAAATTTTGTTATAAGAAGTTATATTCATAAGTTGGGTGTTTAAAATTATGGTCCAACATCTTAATGCATATATGAATACGTCAACCACACCAGATTTAATGGTTTTTATAGTTGATATAAAGTTTGAGTAACCAAAATAAAACAATCGTGAAACTTGATTACTATCAGGTGATGTATATTTCCTAAAATTTATCAGAGAAAAATAGTCATCTAGGTGACGTTTGGTCCGTGAATTTGAAATTATGAGAAATTTCAATTATGAGTATTTAGAATACTAGAATTTAAAATACCTTAACATGTTTGGTTGACAAAAATTCATAACATTTTGAAACACGACTTGTTATTTTTGTTATTGCAATTTTTTTCAACGTCATGGATTTTTTTGATTCTAAAATAGCAAAAAAAAAAACAGAAAAGCAAAGAAGTATAACAAAAACAACACGAAAAATAACTGGTATTTTTGTCTAATTTTGTCCTTTAAAGAAAAGTGATTTTCAACTAAACTAATTTTTTTTAACTTTAGGAGTCTTTTTTAAGTCTTCTCATTTTGTCAATTTATGATTATTAAATTTTTTCATTTGACACACAAACACAATATTTAAAAGAATTTAAAATGCGAATTCCATAAAATTCTCTCAATATACATCAACCAGATGCATTCTAATGTGAAAACGTTATTTCTTCCCTTTTTATTGTTTAAGGTAATAAAGTAACTCCGTGATCTTCTATATGCATTTATTACTAGTCAAATAAGTTTGGAGACTAATAAAAATATAAAAATTGTGGGACAAATTAGCAAGTTATTTTTTATTAAAAACAATACTAAATTTCACCCTTCACGTCTCTTTCTTTATTTAAAAAACATTTATATATTAAAAGTCGTTAATCATAAGTCAAAACAAATTATATCATTCCAATAAAAACTTAATTGTCTTTTAATAGAAGTTTGACATACTTTCAACAAAAAATTGTTACCATAAAAAATTCTCTCCAAATTAACTTTCCGCCAATTATAGTTACCACAAAAAATTCTCTATGGCATTACCTTATACGTTTAAAAATTGTTAGCCTTAGAATTATCAAAGTCAAACAAGAAATGTAATGGTCATCATATTTAGTGTCGGTCTTACGTAATAGAAACTTTGTACCGAGTGTAATAGACTAGTCGGGAACACGAGCTTGAATGTTAAGCTAATATTATCTATGTTTAGACGTCCCGTGTGAGGTCTAGGTGTATAAATACTCCTTCCATGTATGTAAGGAAGGGTGTTGGTTAGTATTTTATGATATTGATTTTTCTTTCACCATCCTCCTCCTTCTCCCTGCCTTTGTCACTTTAACTTCTCTCTAGATATTTCTCTCTCTATACTTCTACCATGGATTGTGTTTGTAGTTTTGATATGGGTTAAACTTGTAGGACAACAAGTGGTATCAATCGCCAAAGGGGGATTGTTTGTGTTTATGTGGTTTATTTTGCTTACTTTTTAGTTTTGTTCTTCACGTCACATTTTAAGCCAAAAACACATACAAAATCTTTCTTAAACGCCTAAATCAATGAAAGTTTGTGTTTTTATAGTTTATAAGTATGTTTAAAACATGTTTGTAACGAAAAGGTTCAATCTTTACGTTTTAAAATCGTGTTTTAAGTGTTTTTGAGTCGTGTTCAAAAAGGAAAAAGATGAGAGTTCATGTGTGTTTGAGTTTGCAAAAGACGATTGAGTTCATATCTTGTATTGTATGTGAGATAAAGAATGAAGTTTAGTAGGTTTACAAAACCCTCATTATGCGAGTTAAGCTTGCTTAATACATGTGACTTTCATACAGGTTTTTCATGCGAGTTATATTTGAAAATATCATGCGGTCGAGTAAGAGATGCGAGTTAAGACAGGAACAAGAGACTTATTATTCAAATTGACATGCGATTTTGTTAGCGACTTAACATGTGAGACTGTAATTAAAATGTATGCATAATAAGAAACAGATTTATGCGACTTGTAATTAGTAAAAACATGCGAGTTACACTTTCTTAAAAACAGTTTAGTGTAACAATTATATCAATATGGTAGCTAGCACAATTGGTTCAAGCCTTCTCATTTCATACCAACATCGGGGTTTGATTCCTACCAAAGTCAATTCTTTTATAACCCTTCACATCAAACTTCTTTACACCATTAGTCCCTCGTTACAAGAAATAGTTTTGCCTCGTTAGTCCTTGTTACTCGAAACTCATTTCACCGTTAGTCCTTTGCTTACAAGCTTTCTAACAAACGTTATCATGGATTTAACTTGCAACAACAACAACTCAAAGTCAAACCACAACACAAATTTATCTACTTAAGATCCAACATCTTTCACAACAATCAATAAAATGTCTAAGAATCAAACAAATACTACAAGTGTTATTCACAATGCGATCATGAAAGCCGGTGCAAAGATCGTCCACCAATGTCAGCACCCGATAACTACGCTTAGTGGAAATCCCGAATCAAACGATACATCGATACAAAACCAAATCATGATCTCATTAATTACTTTATTGATAATGGTCCGTATGAGTATCAATGGGTTACACGTCGGACTACATAAGCAACTGTTGATGCTGATGCACAAGAAGAAACAAGAGTAATGGAGACTTATGCAACTGTTGGAGAGAACATGAAGAAGATTATTGATGCTGAAGTTGAGGTTGTTCACATCATACTTACTAGGATTGATAATGATATATACTCGACAGTGGATGCATGTACCTGATGCGTAAATTGGTTTTAAACTAATTACAAAGTCTTAAAAATTATAAAGCTCGTTCACCTATGGTATACAAACGCACTAACGGACAGAGATCCCGATCGTGTATAGTGTAGAATCGGTAAATCCAAGGGCATCCCAAGAGCTAAGTGTTTAGTTTATTAATTTGAATTGTCACGGTTTTAAAAGCTGTTTGATTTGAGAAATGCAATAAAATTAAATATGAAAATAAAATTAAAGATTAAATTCAAGGGAGAAAGTTGTAGTAGCCTGGCTACTGCTCTATTATCGTGAAGATGATGTTCCTAGTGCAATGTCTAATTACCGTTTATTATGGTGCTTCTAATATCGTCAGGTTCTAGTTGTATTCGTAACCTAACATATACTTACTATGATCTCAATCCCGTTGTTCACAAAAATCGGGCATTTAGGTTATACTCATTAAACCCCCAATTACTCTAAAGACCTGTCTAAATGTCGACAATCCCACTTCTCGACATTAAACCCTCCTAAAAGGATTTCCCGTGCTTTATAAGTGCCTAATCTAATGCATGCGGTAATTTGGGCAACCCATACACTAAGAACGGATTCCAACCTATTCCTAGTATCCGAATATACTACCTTTCAATGGCTTACGCCAACTAAATAGCTTAAGAGAATCTACACTAGCCTTAGCACTACCAAAACGCGAGGATCAATCAACAGGCAACTAGAATATCCAAATAAATGATAATTAAACTACAAAACATGCATAAATACAATAATAGAATCATAACTAGCTAGCACTTAAGGTGCTTAGCCATTCATGCTACAAATTACAAAAACAATAAGAAACGAAACCATGGATCAATTGAACATTATAATTCTTACGAACTGTTGATGAATAAATAATACAAATACGGTTTAAAAGTAATTTCTCCCTTGGAATGATGGTGAATGGAACTGAAAAACACCTTCTAGAGAATCCCTAGAATCCCTAGTCGTCACTTCTGAGTCCTCTCTCCAATGAATAACAAAATAGCAGAAAGTGGGCATGTATTTATAGTTTCATATCAGCTACGGCGTAGCCTTAAGTGAGGAGCTATGCCGTAGTTCTTCTAATGTACGTATATCTTCAAAAGTTCACTATAGCTACGGCGTAGTTCATGGGTATGAGCTACGCCGTAGTTGCTTCATTTGCAATATTCTTCTTAGGGCTATGGCGTAGTCCCAATTGGTCAACTACGTCGTAGTTAGTCTTAATCCAATATTGCTTGATTCGGGTTGAGTATGGGCTATGACGTACTCCCATCGATCCAACTACGCCGTAGTTTTCACATGGAATATCTTCTTTGTGCATTTTTCATCACGCACCCTTCCATTTATGCGTTTTTCCGCTCAATGGCTCATATTTTCCTACAAACAAAACATGAAACAATTAAGTACACATTTCTATAGAAAGATAACACTTATGAGAATTTTACAAGGGATTTTGATATTAAAAAGTATAAACTATTTGATGTTATCAGTCCCAATGTTAAGGAAATATGGAAAGCAATTATACGTTTAAAGTAGTAGGGTGAGAAGATCGACATACAAGATGTTGAAACAAAGCTGTTTTGGGAATTTGGGAAATTCACATCTAAGGATGGTGAATCACTTGAATCGTACTACTCAAGGTTCTAAAAGCTGATGAAGGAGCTTGTCAGAAACAAATGTATCATTGACAATCATCACGTGAATGTTCAGTTCTTACTTCAACTTAAACCAGAATGGAAAAGGTTTGTGATAATCGTTAAGCAAACTTGTGATATGAATACAATGACCTATCATAAACTCTTTGACATTTTAAAGCAACATCAGAATGAAGCTAATGAGATTAGAGCTAAAAGACAAACAATAAATGTTAACACACTTGCACTTGTTGCTACTACTCAACAACAGTTTATCATCCTCAGCCAAAACCTGCTTACTACACTTAACACTCATCAACCAAATCACATGCTTCTATCCGAAGCAAAGGAAAAGAGATTGCTAGAGCTCCTTCTCTACCATCCGATTCAGATCATGAAGTCGGTGATGAAGAAAAGACTTCAAAGGACAAGAAAATTTAGAAGCTAATGGCATTAATCTCTGCTTCTTTCAAGAAAATATAAAAACATACCAACAACAAGTTCAAAACTTCTTCAAACACTAGGAACAATAATGTTGAGAATACTCCAAGAACTGAAAGACGAACTGGGTATGATAGACAAACTGGGCAGTATGAGAATCATAGGGCAGTTAATGTTGCTGGGAATAGGGAAATTGTAAGGCAACCAGTGGTGCAGCAGAATGAGATTCAGTCTTTTAACTGCAAAGAGTTTGGGCATGTAGCTAAGGAATGAAAGAAAGCAAAAAGGGTAATGGATTATTCTTATCATAAGGAAAAGATGTTGATGTGTAAGCAACAGGAAGCTGGACTCAATTATGTGCAAAGCAACAAGATTGGGTTCAAGATACAAATCAGGGGATCAAGAATTAGAAGCACATTATGTCTATATGCTAAGATTCAAGAGGTGACTCCAGCTGCTGATGAACACACTGGACCTATATTTGACAAAGAGCCATTGGAAAAGGTATACCCAAATGATGACTATAATGTGTTTTCCACTAAAAGAAAGCATCCTGAGTAATCTGAATCCATCAATGACACATATGTAGTGGAAAAGGTTGATAGAAATATCATTCTTGATTCATCATATATGTGTAATGATGAAGGAAGGGTTGACCATGATACTTCAAATGAGTAAGAACGTGCTTTGCTTGCTTCATTAATTGAAAATGTGAAACTTGAAAATGATGAAAGCAAAAAGGTTAACAAAGAGCTCAAGAAAGCAAACGTGTCCTTATATAAAGAGATTACGAGGTACAAAGATGATAAATTTACAGAATAAGTTGAGTTTAAATGTGCAAAAGCTAATGGTTTACTTGAGGAAATCAAAATCAAATAAGAGAAATCAGTTTTTGAAGCTGCATTTTAAGTTTTTGACATCAAACAAAAGTTTTTAGAATTGAAAACATAGCTTCTTGCACAGAAAAACACAATTTCTACATTGATGTATGAAAAGGATGAGCAGATGAAGTTTTACAAAAATGTGAAGATAAGGATATCAAAAAAGTGATTGATTTGGAAAAACAAGTCAAATTTTTAAATGACGTTATTTATAAAACTGGTCAGTCAATCCAAACAATTTACATGCTAAATCCTAAATGTAAAACAGTATTTGCAAAACCTGAGTACCTTAAGCGAGCTCAAAGAGAAGTACCAAGTCTGTATGATACTGCTGCTAAAAAAATGATCCTTCAAATTGGTTTTCTCTTGATTCTGACGAAACAATTCGTCTTGCTAAAGAAAGTCGATCAAAATTAAATGACATAATCAAACTTTTTAATTACATGGCATTGAACTACTTTTACAAAATGTTTGTTCCACAAAAAGAAAATTTAGTTGAACAACTCTACTTTTCAAACGATTTGAAAATGAGTTTTACACCTGCAAAGGCAGTAAACTCCAAAGAGGTTTTCGAGAAACAACCAACAAAGTTAGCAAATAATTTAGATGAAACTACCAAATGCAACAAAGTCAATAAAAGTGTGGAAGCTTTTAAATTTATTCAACAAAATATTCATCTTTTAGAAAAGTCAATTGCTGATTGTTTGCAAATTATTCAAAAGAAATGTTGGGTTGTTCTAGTGAACCAAGATTTAAAAAAATCTTTTACAACAATTTAAACCAGTTGTTGATCGTACAACTATTAATGTGGAAAAGTTCAAACAACTTCTTAAATAAGAAATGGTTGAAACTTGAGATATTTTAACTCTCTTGAAAAAGAAGTTGAATATCCCCAGTCTAAACTAAAACTTTAACAAACACAGTTTTCAGATGAAAACGATCGACTTTTGAGGGAATACTTTTATAATGGCCATATGTGTCTTAT
>BQNB010009032.1:0-32813 GCA_026074375.1 Tanacetum coccineum
ATGCCAACTCTGATCATGCGGGAGTTATGTGGATAGAAAAAGCACTAGTGTATTGTACATTTATGAGGTGTTGTTTAACATCTTAGTTTTTGAAGAAACAAACCGCTCTTGCTATTTCCACTACTGAAGCCAAATATGTAAGCGCTGGAAAGGCATGTCAACAAGCACTATGGATGAAACAAGCTCTCATAGATTATGGCATTAGTTTAGATGACATTCCTATAATGTGTGATAACAAAGGGGCTATAGACTTAAGTAAAAATCCTGCACAACACTCTCGTACAAAACACATTGAGATTCGTCACCATTTCCTTCATGACAATGTTCAAAAAGGGAATATTTCCATATAAAATGTTTCATCGGAAGATAACATTGCCGACATTCTAACTAAACCCCTTAAACGTGAGCCTTTTAATTACCTACGTCTAGGTCTAAGAATGATAAAACAAATTGATTAAGTACTTATTAAGTATTTATATCACTACTAATGTTAATAGGAACTCAATTCTCTTAAAAATAAACAAGAACATTAAACTACAACCAAAACCAACATGCCAAAATCAAAAAAATTTGGGAAAATAAAATCGTTAGATGAGCGCCCCCCTTAGCTCTTAAAGGGTGGCCCCCTTAGTGATAAGGGGGCCGGCCATGGGACCGGCCATCTGGCAGTCTGTAAAAAAAAATTCTTTCAAATCTGTGTTTAAGATTTTTTTTTTCACAAAATCAATGATTGAGAATTTCTCAAAGGTTAATTTTTCTTCTATACAAAATTGCTTATTAGTACATATACTTACAAACTTTGGTTTTGCCAAGATTTAAGCTTCAAAACTTTATATATATATATATATATATAGATATATTATATTTTTAAATGAAACTATATATTAGTTATATATTTATATATATATATCATATATATATATATATATCTTCTATATATATATCAATAGGACCGTTCTTTACTGAACCACTTTTTTGTACAGAACCTACATAACCATTTTCAACCAATAAAAATTTAGCATTATTAAATATTTTTATCTAAATCAAAAGGGTATAATAGTAAAATGTATTTTCGTCATTTTTTTGATTTTTTAATTAAAAATGTTTTTTTAAGATTTTCAACAAATAAAAATTTAGCATTATTAAATATTTTTATCTAAATCAAAAGGGTATAATAGTAAAATGTATTTTCGTCATTTTTTTGATTTTTTAAGCCTAATTTTCGGAATTAAAAATTTGTTTTTTTTATTTTTTATTTTTTTCAGCACACATGTTTTTAGAAACATCAAGTGCATACATGTTCTTTTATATATTATAAATTTACAATGTTTTGCATATAATTATTTAGACGTCAAACTTATTTTGCTTAAAATTATGATTGCACATATGTTCTTATTGTACATTATTTGATCTTCTAAATTTATGACCAAAATTTAAATATATACATGTAACATCTAAAAATTTCAAATAGTATACACAAAACTTGATATAAATTCAAACACAATTCATGTACAAGTATCTTGTTCAATACAAATAATTAAATATGCACACAATTTAAAAACATGTGTGCCCTCTTCACTTTCTCATCAAATTCATCAGAACATATATGCACGTCTTCGAAGAACATATTTGCACGCCTTCCAAGAACATATGTACAGATTGCGCTCTCTCGTCAAATTCATTGAAACATATATGCACGTCTTACGAAAACATATATGTTTGCTGCGATCACATAGACTTCATAAATAAAGCACCAAAATACAACCCTTGTATAAAAAAAGTAGTATAAATTAAATAACTAATCATATAAATTAAAAAAACAATATAATAAGAACACATCCAATATTTCGCATTTCATTAAACGTTCAAACTTTATCATGAAAAGAAGATGTCTAATTAGACCAAACACTACAATATCATAAAAAACACCTCGTTTGATGCATAAACATAATTTTCATCCCCATATCCTAACATGTAAATTATTTTTTCTGCTAAGGTCATGCATTGTTATTTTGACATAGGATATAATAATTATTACACTATTTATATATTTAAATAACAAATTTGAGCATGTACTAAGCTTCATTGTTAAATCTTTTTTAAGTGGTATATTTAGATTAAAGGAGCACATGAATGTAAACATAGCCTTCAATTTGTAAATTGAAAAAAGAAACAAAGAAACAAAATCACGTAAGATTATTATAGTTCGATAAAAAACAAACTTTTGTGAAAAGGTTAACACTAGTACCAAAAACGGTTGTAAACATATTTGGGGAAAACACCGAAATCTAAACCAAAAACGGGATTCGATATCAAATAAAAAATCAAACCTTAAAACAGTGATAAATGGTAGATTTGATATTCGGCCGCCGTCGTATTCGATATCCAGACGCCGTTGTCCGGCTTTAGCACAATCTATCACTAGGTCACAAAAGGAGTTATAACAATCATTATAGGGACAACATAGGTATCATACTATCATCTATAGAGTGTGTATCAGTTGTACAAGATATTTAAACAGTAATATAACGAGTTTTATTGCTTAAACAACGACTTTATAAATATTCGTTATAAGATGAATGTGCTCACCCGAAACTTTTTCCCATTGAACAAAGATTTGTTGTGTTGAACCCTTTCATCCCATATCTGAAAAAGAAGATAAAATAAAGATATATTAGATACATAAAAGCCCATGTCGAATACCAACATGTATATTATCCTTTATGAAACCTTCTTTAACACCAACAAAAAGAAATGCCTTTGAAGCACACAAAACTAATCCAAAATATTCGATTACCATAATAAATATGGAACCAAATCGAAATCAAACCTTTAATATGTAATAAATTGCAACATATCCGTCTAGTGGGTTTGGTTCTTGTGGAATCAAAGCAGGTTGTGGTGGGTTCAGTAATGGTAGATTCGCGACGGTCTAGGGTATGCGGAAATCAACAGACATGAAGAGGAAAAGAGGGTGTCTACGATATGAAAATAGGGAGAAATAGAGAGTTTTCATGGATCTATAATGATTTTCCTCGGTTGTAGTTTCTGGATCTGTTTTTTTATGCTCAAATTTCTTGGGTGGCTGATAAAAATGATTAGGGTTTGAGGGAGAGATATAAGGGGAATAATACAGAATTAACTAAATGCTCCTAATAATATGGACAGTTTTTGGAAAACAGTAATTTTGATATTTCGAAAATACCCTTTTAACTTTATAAGTAGTGGTTTAATCTTTCATTTAATTACAAAAATGACATCTTGCATTGATATGATGTACATTATGCATTATTAGGAGTAAAAAAGCTGGTTCTGTAGGTTATGTACAAAAAAATGGTTCTTCAAAGAAAATGCCACTATATTTTATGTACATTTTATCATATTATATATATATATATATATATATATATATATATATATATATAGAGTGTGGTTCTTGTAGAAAAGGTTTATGGATAAAAAGTATAAGAAGGATTATTGACCATTAAATGTGTAATTAATGTTATGATTCTGTGGTTAAGATGAATAAGGGTAATTTATGCACATTTTAAATACTTTAGGTCGAGTAATGTTATTTTAAAGTCTCACTTAAGGGCCTTTAGGTCATTTTTAATTGTTTGATGCCACTAAGTTTTTGTAGCAATGAAATAAACGAGAAAGGCTTTTATTTAAAAACAAAAGATTATAAATGTAAATGACTATAAAACGTTTGTTTAATATTAACACAATTAATAGCAATAATTAATTAATACAAATTAACATATTTATGATGCATTGTATGATGACACTTTTAATACATTTTTATACACATTATTTGACACACTTGTTATACATTCTTAAACATGTTGACACACTACAAATTTTTAGTACATCTGTAGTGACACACTTTGTTCGTTCCACAAATTCTCGACACACATGTAATGTAAAAAAAATTTATACGTTCTAGTGACAAATTAAGTCTTTTGACACATTTGTTTCATAATACATTTCTTGTGACACACTTATTTCATATTATATTTTTTATTGACACATTAAGTTTTTTTTGACACACTAATTTTTAAAAAAAAGTTTATCGGCAATATAAGTTTGTGGCACACTAAATTTCTGTGAATATTAATTTTAGGACATATTAAAAAGTTTGGTTACATTTTGTAGCGACACACTATATGTTTATCACATAATTTCTTTTGACGCATATGTTTATTGACACACTAATTTTTTTAATTTCTCATAAGCTAGTGTGTCAAAAAAATTATGTGTGTAAAAAAAATTAAGTGTGTCAAAAAACTTAATGTGCCACTTAAAATGTATCATGAAATTAAGCGTGTCAAAAAATGTAGTGTGTAATTTAATGTGTATAATAAAATCAAAGTGTGTTGGTAAAAATAAATGTGTTAAGAGCACGGGGAGCGGTTGTGCCAAACTTCTCGTGCCATAGAGAAAAAGTGGTGCCACGTCAGCAAAATGGTGTTTGGCACCAGAATTGCTATGGCACCAGAATTCAGCGGCATTGGTTGGCACCAGAATTTCTGGTGCCAAACTAATTTTTTTTATTTTTTTATTAAAAAACTTATAAAACTTAAATTAAATAATAAAACATTACATAAAACTAAACATTACATAAAAACTTAAACATTACATAAAAACTTAAATATCATAAAACTTAAAACATTAATATAAAATTAAAATTAATAAAAACTTTAAATTCATAAACATTAAACATACATAAATACACAAACTATGATTATTCCATAGATGTCACAAGTCTTGTCGATAGATCGATGTAGCGTTTTCCTATCGCGAAGTTCTTTTGCCTTCCTAACATGTAAATCACATCTTTCGACCCAACTTCTAACTATGTTCGGTTCTGGACTCACAAACATATGATTCGGGTTAACTTCAAATCCCTTGTTTTTCAATATCATGTTATGTGAAATTATACAACAATTTACATGATTCTCTTGAGGTTGTTGATTTCTGCATTTGCACGCGCGGGTTGTGTTAATACCCAACGACTTGTAGGACTACAAATGCCCGTTCAATTCTTTTTTCTTGCAGCTTCTTGAACTGTTATAACTTAAAGGTCTTGGCATCCCTTTAACAGAAAAATGTTTGACAAACGTAGGACCATTGGTAAATACGTCTTTTGGCTAAATAGTAACTTTTCCTGTTTATATGGCCCCGTTTACTATAATCGGAATTCTGGAGCCATATCAGCAATTTATCATAAATAATGGTGAAACCATTATAACACATTTAAATCATTTATTCGCCCCCGGAAAAACCGCAAAATATGCATGCCAAATCCACAATCTTTGATCCGCAACAGCTCTTTCTAACATAAAGAGTTGGGTATTTATGTCCCTTTTTTGAACGGCCCATTGTAATGACTTTGGGGCAGTTTTTCCTAATCCCAATGCTTACAATCAATACTACAAGAGCATTCCCGATGAGGTCCATGTTTTTCTGCGTGCATATTTATATGTTTTGTCATATCAATTGCCAATTGGTCTTCTTAAAAACTTATGATTATATAAAACGTGAATCATTTAGTAAAATGTTATTAAAACATTTGTGAAGTACGTTCATCATTTTGCATACTCATCAATTGCAACAGGTGCTAGTAGCCGTACGCCATGGTGGGTATGACGGATGTGTACTTTAAAAATAGGACCAATACTCTTACGACCGGTCGCATCGAGCCGTGAGCTAAAATAAGTAAAGTACCCGGGAATAGGCTGAACATCATAACTTAAGATATCGTTGACTATTTTATTAAAAAGTGTAGAGCTCATACGATACCTTCGCCTAAACGTTTCTTCCGGATATTTAGGCTCGTACTCTTCGTCGCCAAAATAGTCGTCGATTAGCCTTTCTTCCGCCTCTTCTCGTTCACGATATATGTATCTCCTCATCCTAATAGGACCGGAACTCGAACCCCCGGCTTCTTGCTCACACAAACTCATATAATGTTGATACGACTCGTAATCTCGCATATAGCGATCATAGTCGGGTTGAAAGAAAGCATCATAATGATCGTATGTGTTGGTTGTGTCGAAATCGTTGAGATTATTTGGATCCATATTTCAAATAAAAATGAGAAGTATTGATCTAGAATATATATAGAAATTGTGTGTGAAGTTATAAAATATAAAGGGGGTATTTATAGGATTTTAAAGGGGTAAAAATAGGGTTTTGGAGGTATTTTTTTCAAAAACCCGCTCCCCCAAAGGATACTTTTTCAAAAAAAAAAAGTCTTTCGCGTGGGCTGTTAGCCACGGCGCGAGAGACCTTGGCGCGAACCACGGAGTGGTGCGCCATGGCTCAATCTCGCGCCATAGCTTGGCACGAACCCATGGCACGACCACTCAATTGTGTCCAAAAAACTTAATCTGTCATTTGAAATATCTTTTAAACATTTGTGTGACGCATCTTCATGTACAAGTGTATGATATACATGATACAAATTTTTTGCAATACACATCTTTTAATTATTGTTACACAACTAGGAAAGAGTATGTCTTTAAGAAAAGACATATAACTCAAAGACCAAAGCCATACTACGCATCTATTTTTTTCTTCAAAAGAATGTAGATCTTCATCACGAGATACTCTTTTTCGGTTATTAATAAGTTGAGATATGGTGTATACATCTTGTGAGAGAAAGCATTGCACAACTAAGAAATCATCAAAGAGTATGTCATTTAATATATGATGCATTATCACGAGAAAATGGTAGAGAAGTTGGGGTCGGTTATTGATTTTGAAAAAATAAGATTTGAAATATATGTTCTAAGTTTATAAAAGATATAAATGAATGTTGGTCAAATACCTATAATATCCTTGCTACCTCATTATTTTAATACATATATGTAGTGGCACACTAAAACTTTGTAGTGACACGCTAATTTTTATGACACATGTTTAATGACAAACTAAATGTTTTGACACACTGACTCTTTAACATAATAAATATATTATAATATTTTTTATTTATATATATATATATATATTTATCTATATATATATATATATATATATATATATATATATATATATATATATATATTGACATACTAGATTTTTTGACCCACAACAAAGTATCATGAAAAACCTCTATGTAGAATTACGCATAAAATAAAGTAGAAAACATGTAAATGATTTGTAACATCAAAATTGACGTGAATTCGGTTTGTAACATCAAATTACACATAGCAATTAATAGTGACTTGAATAGGATGTCAATAATGCTTTAATAAACAATTAAAAGAGATGTGTCAAATACCAAAAATACCCTTATTAATCAAATGTTTAATATTACATTTTTAACCCTTTTTATCCTTTCTATTATAAGTCTCATTCTATTTGAACAAATCTCTTATTTTTATTATGTATATTATATTTAATGTATATGCTTTTTTAATATATTTATATTTTTAGATTTAGTTTATATATTTTTATAGAGACTTGTTTGCTAGTTTTTATTTAGATATCTATATTTGTTAATATATATTTGTTTTAATTTATGTATAAGTTAGATCATCTATGTATATTATATACTTAACACGATTATACGATTTTTAGTTAGGTAATTTAATCTATTTATGATACTAATATTATTTATATAGATATATTATTTAAGGTGGGATGGATATATCTATATTTATGTATATGTATTGTGTATATATATAGATATAGAGGAAGGTTTAAAATATAAAAGCAAATATTAGTGAAGTAAGGTTATAAAAAAAAAACTTTTTTTAAAAAAGTTCTCGAAAAATTCTAAAAAAATTCCATTAAATCAGGTATGTTGGTGCATAAAACTTTTGTAAAAGAAGTTTTTCTAATTTTGAGTTTTTATACGTTTTTTTAATGCGCAAAAAAAGAAATTTTGATGCACAAAAAAATTTTGATGCACAAATTTTTCGACTTGTTATAGTTTGATGCGCAATAAAATTTTGATGCAAAAAGTCAAAAGAAGTTGGGTACAAAAACGAATTTTTGATGCACAAAAAACCGATTTAATGCACAAACGTTTTTTTTAATAAATTTTTTTCGGCAAAACTATCCACTTTTAGAAAAACTTCCTTTACAACTTTTTCATGCACCAACATACACGATCTTGTGGAATTTTTTCAGAATTTTTTGAGAACTTTTAAAAAAAAAAAAATCTTTTTATTCTTCTCACGAATATTTGTCTTTTTATTTGATCTTTATCATATATATATATATATATATATATATATATATATATATATATATATATATATATATATATATATATATATAGGGATCCAGTGAGAAGTAAATTAAAATAAGAAGTGGTGAGAAGTGACTAAAACCACACATTTGAGATGCAACGACTTGCATTAGATGCATTTCTATTCATTTAGATGCACCATTTTGAGTTTCGAAAGTTAATTTGATGTGTAGATGGTGCAAATTGATTTTCATGATTTTGACACATGTAAAGGAACAAAAAATAAGAAAAATCATAAAATGCATCTAATATACGTATATGCATCTAATTAAAAGCTAGAAAACACATTATGATGCATTATAATGCATCTAAGATTATAGAGATGCATCTAATCTAAGTCGGTGCATCTCGGATATACGGTTATAGTTACTTCTTATCCTTCTTATTTTAAGAAAATTTCTCATTTGATCATAACCTTATATATATATGTATATATATATGGTGAGGTTCTTTTCAGAACCAAATAAATGTACAGAACTGCGAGAACCACCTTTGTACTCATAATAATACATAATGTACATCATATTAATGCATAATGACATTTTTGTAAATAAATGATAAAATTTTTGGCAGAAAATCTAAAAACAGGGGCAAAATAGGTAACCAACATTTTCATAAAATTATAACTGAAGATTATCAGTTGCACAAATAACGGGTATTTAATATATATCAAATTTAAAAATACTTTTTACGAGCATTTTTTTGTATTTTTTGTGAAATTGATTTTTTTTCACGAACCGAGTATTGCTATCTTAAAAAAGAACAACACATGCACATGTATAGGTTTAGAACTCATGTATAGGTATTTCATATATACCAATCGTTTATAACACCACAACTTCTAATCTAAACAGAAATAAAAGAACATACATAAATATTTACCTTTTCCTTTTTTTTTAATTATACAGATCATCAAATTAAATCAAAATCATTGATGCGCTCATGCACATGTATACTAACGTCTTCTATACTTGCATGTTACTAATACACTTGTGCATAAATAATTTCTTCACCAGTGGGCTTATTTTCTAAATGTGCACATGTATCAGTGTCGTAATATAGCTAATTTTCATGCACATGTATGCAACTTCCAAATAAAGTACTCAAATCTTTTGCACTTGTGCACTTCTTATCAGCATCGTCTCTTTTTGAGGTAACGGCCAGCCGGGATACATCAATATCATTTTGTACTTTATTTAATCAAATTTATCTTCATTGTCATTTTAAGTGCAAAAACATTAAACCGTTTCTTCATCAACATTCTTCGAGTATATCACGAGCGTAAACCATTCACCCAATACATCAGGTTGAGTTGTGAAAATGCACCGGACATTTTCATGAGGTAAATACATGTGCATCTGCATCATTAGATGACCGAAATCTGAATCACTTGAATCTGCAACCTCTAAAATAGCAAAGGTTGCCGAAGTTTTTCCGATATTCGACCATGACACGTTAGCAAGCTTATTGCTCATCGTCTTCATTCAACACAGAGATACTTCATACAGGTTCATCACCTGTAATTAAGTATATAGAAACAAATTAAACACAAGTAAAGCCAAAAATGCATTCAAGCTATCAAACTCAAGGGTCCAGGTTGACAACAAAGCAACTCAACTGCTGGTTCTATGTGTATGGTTTGGAGCTATCTGACACAAGGGTTCAACTATGAGACTAAGGTTATTTTGATCTCAATTTGGTCACCGTGGGTATGTTGGCCTTATTTTTGATTTTGGTGTGGGCGGTTAAGATTAACTAAAGCTATTTCTTTGGTCATGGTGGGTGTTAATAAGAACTAAAAATGTTATGCTTAATCTCAAACAACCAAAATGGGTAATATAAACTTTTATCCAAAACATGAATAAATCAAAGTATCAAACGCATTGAGGGTCGCCTCAATTATGCGATTTAGAATATTATTATCATATTAAACATTGATTAAAATATTTTATAATGCGTTAATAGAACAACCGCACGCCTTCAATGAAAACCAAATGGTGCACAACCTCTTTTTAGAATGCGTTAACTAGGACATATGCGCACGCCTCATAACTATAGCCTTTTTTTTATTATTTTAAGCACCTGAAAACTTCAAACAAGATTCACACGTAATTAATTAAAAACTACAGTATAAAAAAGTCTTAACACATTTATTCATTAAACAAGGTTGACATTGCAAAATTTAAACACTAAAAAAAGAATCACGGATTAAATAGTAAGCACATAAAGCAAAACAACAAACTCATTTTTTTTAATAAGAGAACAGAAGATGGCAAAAAGGTCCACTAAGATATTTTGAATACACTATAGACCATTTGATAATTAACTTGCAGTCACAATGCAGAGGTCATATAGGATTGCATAATCTAATTTAAAATGAAGAAAATTTTTAGTATGGGCATATGTGCCATTCACCGTGTTCATCCTCTGCATTTCATACAAGTGATTGTAATGCATTGTTGTTTATTATCGTAAGCAAGTGTGCACTTACCTTTCAGTAAGAACGAAGACACAACAATATACGCTGTCGCATACATGCTCCAATGTCTTTTATCGTTTTAATCTTTAATGTTGGCAAGTTTCATGTGTGCGACACCACGTTCATATTATTCTTAACCCTCAATAAACACCACCTGCAAAAGCTACATATATGCATTTTTTAAAGCGACGGCAAAGTAGTACTAGTAAAATTGACGTAACAAAGGGACAAAAACCAATACGCATTTTGCATCAATGAAATTTTAAAAGGTTGCACCATTAAAACGGATAATTCAAGCACAACAAAAAGGTTGCTGCTTTTTTCCATCTCTTTTACGTATTAGGCCAATATATACGTGCATTTGCTTTTCAACATGCTAAACCATATTCAATTATGAAACAATTTTCTAAAGCCATGCTATATAATCAAAAACAATTTTAAAAGGTTTCTTTATTTTTTTTTTCTCCTACTTTTATTTACCACAACAGCTAACAACCAAATAACTTAAATTTCTTAACAAGGTTTTCAACTTGCTTGCATATAATGGTAAAAATAAGAAGAAGGTAGCAGGTACATAGCATGGTAAGTATGTTGCACTAAATACAAAATAACTGATATAGAATATACTAGTAAAACGGACATATTTTGTTGCAAGAATGAGCAATAAATCCAAACAATTTCAATAGATAATATACAAGTAAGATTGATACTTAAGACCACCATGTTAAAGCCAAGCTTCTGCATAACAATTAGTACAACAATTCTTAACCTCACCCTGACTTCTCTCATCACTCGGAAAAAACAAGAAAAGGAATATTATTAGACTTCCCAATCGTGGGTTCATAATCGTGGGTTCACAATCGACAATTAAAAGCCCATTTTTAAACTTATTCATCCAATCAAGTAAAATAGTAAAACTAGTTTCAATAAAAAGAACACAAATGAAAACGATTTATAACATATAATCGAAAAGGAAAATCGAAAACGCAACAAATATCAAATAAAAGATCGAACCTTAAATAACTAGTAATCGGTTGTGTGTGTCTTGTTGTCATCATTATTAATTTGGCCAAAAGAACAATCATCATCTCCATTAAAATTTAGTTTATAGAAAAAAAGGAGTTGAAATGGGACGGCGGTTTAAAGTTGGGTGAGAAGGTGAGACAAATTTTAGGTTTAGAGATAATTATGGAATTTTTAATATCATTGAATTTGATATAATGCAAAATACCTAAAAGGCCCTTCCAAAAAATATGTCTAAAAAATAATTGATAAATCTAAAGAAAAAATTACATGTTTCGTCTCTATGGTTTATACCAAACATCAAGTTTCGTCCCTATTTCATTTTAAATACACTAGGAGTCCCTAATTTTGAAATTTGTAACGCTGGCCGTCCCTATTTTGGATGGTCGTTAATTTTTTTTGTTAAGTCTAAAAATAAGAAGGGTATTTTTGTCTTTTCCATTCCTCCATATGAAAACCATGAACTCACACACACAATATTTCTTTTTTTTTCTTTTTCGTTCTCATATCTTCATCTTCATCTCTTTTGTTCATACACATATTTAACATCAGGTAAATATCTAGAAACACACACAAAATCTTACACAGAAAACTCTAAACACTTTTCGATTTAGCAATAATCATCTACACTTGTTTCCAAATTTATAAAATACACACATATAAAACATTAAAACTAGATCAACAAGCACTAGCATCATCTTCAACATCAACCCACAATAAACCCCCATCTTACTCGAACCACCACCGACGCTCACGAACCACCATCATCTCTGACGAACCACCACCGTGGCTGACGAACCAACCACGACCACCATCGCTAACAGATCTTGTGTTTCTAGGTTCGTTAACAGATCTTTAAAGATTCCAAACAATACCCATATCATCGGTCTCATTAAGATATCCATCGCATCCAAAACATAACCACCACCATTTAATACCATCGACAACCGCCACCATCCCAACCATCCAACGCCGTTCCACTGCTTAACACCATCACTACAACCACACGCCGTCATCCCACCGTCTGTATAAATGTCAAACCCCTCAAAATGCCAAAACGAATACAAACCCACACAAATCAGTCATGTGAGACCATGGTTGGCCTTCAAAGATGATTGTGCGAGTATTCAAGATCTACACCATTCTTTTGTTTGGATTCATTTGAATGATTTTGGTGTTTAGTGAATGTGTGTTTTTTAGGCATTTGAAAAAAGGGGGTTTTGGCTATGTCTGTGTATTGTGGTAGGATTTAATTCTTGAAAACATCATCATCTCTATGATTATGTGTACGTATATAAGTCACTTTCTCTTTAAGTGGTTATTAACTTGATTTAAATAGTTACGAAAGGGATTTTCTACTCATGTCAATCCTTATCAACCAAACCATATTTTATTATATTTATGTAAAAAATGAAAAAGTTAATATGTTGATTTTGTTGTTGTTAATGGTTATTAACTTTTTTTGAGAGTGAAATGAAAAGTCAAAAATATGCAAGTGTCTTAGTGGGGTGGTTCAATTAATAGCTGTACTACATTAACTATGATATACATTTGAAAAGACGACCTTACCCCTTCACTCAAGAGACTTAACAAAAAAAATTAACGAGCATCCAAAATAGGGACGGTCAGCGTTACAAGTTTTAAAATTAGGGACGCCTAGTGTATTTAAAATGAAATAGGGACGATATTTGATGTTTGGTATAAACCATAGGGACGAAACGTGTAATTTTTTCTTATCTAAATTCTGATTGGTCTTTCTTAGTTCTCGCAGTTATGTACATTTATTTGGTTCTGAAAAGAACCTCACACTATATATATATATATATATATATATATATATATATATATATAACATATATATATGGAGCTAAATATGACTAGATTAATATGAATTAGTGACTGGACGCCACGTCAATGATGACATGGCATACACATGACATGGAATTTGTATTTTTTTATAAAAATGTTCCTGATATACTGTTATTCATTCTGATATACAAACGTGAAGATAACCATAACATATATGATAACCATAACATATTGAAGAATACCAAAAACGCACCCTAATCTTGATAGTTCAGAAAATCGGAAATCACATCTCATATGCAACTTCCAAACAAATAACCTGTGTTAAATAAAATTTTACTCAATAAGGGGTAGGTTTCACTGTGGGAATAAACTTTATTTATCTGTTCCGTAGTTAAATATATTCATAACCGTATGATATATTTTTAATATATCAGAATAGTTATGATCAATGCTATAACATAATGGCAAGTAGTTTTGTATTCACCATATCTTTTTATACTTGATAACTTCCGGGAACCACATTTGCTAATGTTTCTAATATATGGTTGCTACATGCTAACTCAGCTTCAATAACTCAGGTTTATGCTCTCACGAGAGAAAGGTATTACCCTACGTAATAGCCAAAATAAAGAAAGCACGCCACTACTCTTCTGAAAGAAAAAAATGACATAATTACTCAAGTTATGGCAGAAGGTAATAATCAGTTACGGGTTGAGACAAGGTTACCCAAGTTCAAGCAACAACTATAATACAAATAACAGTTTCATTATCTTATTTTCATTGATAGGTGAAGAGCTTTCAAAGAAACAAGCTGTTCAAAATCCATGATTAGGAAATTGCGTGCACAGGTACAAATTGTTATTTCTTTCATGCTTTATGATATGTCCATGAATTTACAATCAAAAGCTATACATCATGCTTGTGATTTTGCATAAACAGCAGACGCACAACCGAACACGAATGCATTGAAGCTCTTAAATCTTTACATTTTGTAAGCATATTTGATACACCAACGATTCATATCAAGCAAAAAGTGTTTTGGGAATCCCACCCGACCCATAGAAAGATTACGTGTTTATGTAATCTAGCCATTTTTCCACGTCTACTTTGTTCATGCCAATGATTAATAAATTTTTTCTCTTCCAGCTTGTGGTTTTATAAGCTTATGTCCAACAGCTATAAAGTAGCAGAATGAAGCTGACCCAAACTTGAGTAGGAGCTTCAGCTACCTTGGCAACATGTATTTTCTAAGCATATATTTTCTATTTAACTGAATCCACCTTTAAGTATATCTTATTTTTGGTACTGAAATCCATTTATATTTTTTCGTAAGGGCATCTTCATTTCAAGATCAGGAGAACAATCTCAGTCAACGAGTGGCAATGGTACGAACATGTTTCATGAACAACACACTATGTTTTTTATTCTTCATTGTTTTGCCTGTAAACTCTTTTATAATATCTTTTTGTTTGTATGTTAAGAGGGAAAAAAACAACCTATGCCATTATGAAGTTTTCAGCCGCAAGTACATGGATTCACACATATTTTATTACATCTACTTGACGATGGAGGGAATTAAAGAAGTCATTTTATGTCTACGAAGTCATGGTTGCATGTGATCTTATTGGGTCCGTTGACTTACAAACCTTAAACCATTTGATCTGTCAAACCATCTGGTATGTCATTATTATTATTATTACTATATATTTTGAGTATTGCCAGTTTTATACTCAATGTGATGCTACAAACAAGCGGCACATTCACATCCCATATAATTTTTCTCTAATAGTACTAAAACAGCTTTGATGCTTTTAGGTAAAAGTGGGTTGCTTATAAAACATGCCCAATGGGTCTCAGAATTCAACCAGAGGGATTAAACGATGTTTTTGGATGATAATACTAATTAGAAGGCTGACAATAAGTATGAACATTATGTTAGGCAAATGAGCTAGAAGATGAAAAAGAGAAAGGTATTGGTGAAATACAAGTGTTAAAATTTTATCTGAAGGGTGAATCTGGATTAAAGTATTAAATGATTTTTGTATATGAGTTCACTAATTAGAAAGCCGAGGATGAATAATTTAGATTATGGCTAGGGTAAAAAGTTACTCTACGTTGGAAACTGTTTCAGACATCTAAGGACGTGGTCGATCAACTATAGTACCAATGTGATTAAATCTTAAACAATTCTCGAGGTTTGTGAATGTAACAGTTTGATACTCTGCAATTTGGGCTAATGGTTGTGGTAAAGGCATTTTATGGAGCCAAAGTAGCTCATTTTGTCAAAGAATCAACGGTGGTTGACATAACCAAGGAAAATCGAGAGTCGTCTTCAAGCTTTGTTAGCTGGCTTGCAGATCGCACCAGGTGATTTTTACCTCTTTGAATGAATGGGTCAAGTTCCAGCCCATTTTAATTTATTAGGCCCAATTCTTACCAGTTATGGTAATCATGGGGAAGTTATTACCAATATTGATACTTATAGTAAGATATTTATTACTTTTTAAAGTATGTATGAACCATACCTATTTTCTAATTACTAAAACTTGCATACTGAGTTCCTAAATGCCATTTTTACTAAAATTGCAAATATGAGATGAATCTGCTTTAGATTAGAACATTGACATTTTTTGAGCCGCAATTCTTAGCTTCTGATTAAGTGTAAGTTACTCAAAATTGTTGTGAGTTCTAGAGTTATAAGCTCTTAAGTAGGGCCATATTTGTACAAGAGGGTCTACATTATTGTTGATGCTAAACAGCAGGGTTATTTATAAACTTTATGTGTTCTTAATATAGATTGTAAAATATCTGGCTTTCAGATATAATTTTCAAGTTTTTGTGAACTCTGCTCTTAGTGAGAATATAGATACTGACTCCAATGTTTTTGTTATAGGGTAAACATGTTAAGTATGCTTTCGATAGGCTCAGCTTCATTTTCTTTTCTTCCATGCTCATGTTTCTAATGTGTATTCAGGTAGGTAGGAGAACACCAACAACATACAACTTGTGTTTGAATTCGACACGTTGCTTGAGTTAACCATTTAAGTATATAAATTTCTAAATTCTAAGAATAAGTTGTTATGCATGTTTGTACTCTTTAGTTTGGTGCTGATTTAGTCGTTAGGTGTTGCATGTGTATAGGTTATGTGATATGTCATGTGTATAAAGTGATAATATTGTTGTTTAAGTTTGTGATCTGTCTATGTATATAAAGTGATGAAGTGATAACATATGTGTTCAAAGTATGATATTCATCTTATATAAGTCATGTTGTCTTTTTTTAATGAAAAAATTACACGTTTCGTCCCTATGGTTTATACCAAACATCAAGTTTCGTCCCTATTTCATTTTAAATACACCAGCCGTCCCTATTTTTGAAACTTGTAACCCCGACAGTCCCTATTTTGGATGGTTGTTAACTTTTTTCGTTAAGTCTAATAATTGGAAGGGTAATTTCGTCTTTTCCATTCAATTCACTTCATTAATACTGCATTGACCAACCACCACACTAAACACAATTATTCATCTTATTCTCTTCATCACACAACCCAAACATAAATGAAGAACAAGATGAAAATCAAGAACACAAACCCTAAATCAAAACTTCACATCGATACCCACCTCCACATATTCATCTTCACAACCCACCACCACATATCATCTTCATCCTCAATATCAAATCGAAACTCTAAATTTAAACTTGAATCCAATCATATACCATTAATCAAAATCAAAATTCAAACCTAAACTATATTATAAATCTAGACACGAATCAACAAAGAATAAAAAAGATATGGCTATCTTTTCAAATACGCGGTCGAATCATCCAAACACGAATAAAAGGGATCCAATGGATTTGGCAGGCTTCACGTGGTTTTGGATTTGGGTTAACTAGTTGTTTTAAGTTGCTAATGGGTTTTAGGATTTTATTGTTTTCAAGGGTTAGTTGTTTTGGATTTGAGGTTTGGTTAGGTGGGTTTGATGGGTTGAAAACCATCGCCGGTGCTTTGGGTGGGTTTGATGGGTTCTAATAAACACCATGTACCATTTCATACCCATTTTGTGATAATGATTTTTTTGTTATAGATCTCAAAATGGGTTTCTTGATTGTGGGTTGGGAGGATGAGAACAGATCTACATTTGTCGTATGTTTGTGTTTTGTGAATGGATGTTATGATGTTGTTGTCGTTAGTTGTAGTGATCTGGGTTTGAGTTTTTTTTTTGGTTGTTGTTTTGATAAGGTTGATTTTAGGTGGGGATGATGAGTCTTTTGTATGAGGGATGATGGTAAGGATGAAGATAAAGAAAAGATAATGATTTTGTAATATTTCATTACCCTGTAACATATACCAAAAGTCAAAAATAGCAAATACTGAATATGATTGTGTGGTTTTAGATTTTTTTTGTATGTGTTTTGCTAAGAACAAGAAATGAATATGATTGTGATTCGACACGTTGCTTGAGTTAACCATTTAAGTATATAAATTTCTAAATTCTAAGAATAAGTTGTTATGCATGTTTGTACTATTTAGTTTGGTGCTAATTTAGTCGTTAGGTGTTGCATGTGTATAGGTTCTGTGATATGTCATGTGTATAAAGTGATAATATTGTTGTTTAAGTTTGTGATCTGTCTATGTATATAAAGTGGTGAAGTGATGAAGTGATAACATATGTGTTCAAAGTATGATATTCATCTTATATAAGTCATGTTATCTTTTTTAATTATTCATTTACTTTCTAATATATAATCTTCTCTCATTTATGCTGCTCTTTCCTGACATGTTCACGGGTCATAGATGAGTCACATATGGGTAAATATATTGAAGCATGTGATTTTATAAGATATATTTCTCGTGTTTTTGATGCTACTTAAGATAAGATTAGCATGCATTTGAGTTGTACGTTTGTTCTTTTCGACATTCTTTTCTTTGTCATAATGTTTTCGTTTTATTTATTTATTTATTTATTTATTTATGTACATGTGTCACAGGTCAAGAAAAATAACCTTAAAGTTGACATAATAAAATTGACGTTTGTACGGATGGCTTGTGAGTTTTTTAGAGAGCAACGTGAAGACTTTACCATATTTGTTTGCTGGTATTCGATATTTGCAGCGTGGACAACTAATTAACAAGGACTAATCATGTTGATTTACAAAATAAATCAAGGATTTACGGCCACCTCATGCAGCTCCTAAAGGTTAAGGCGCAAAACCCAAGTGTTGACACATCTATGATTTCCTAAGGTTAAATGAAGATGCAAGCAATATTTGTTCCGTCTTGGTCGATGAGGTACGTACAACAACCTCTTTAAGATAAGCAGCTTAAGATAAGTAGCTGCAATAAGCAATCTCAAATAGGCTTAAAAGTGTCTGTCTATTGTATGATCAGCATGCAATCAGCTTATTTGAAATAGATTATGCTTTTGCAATAAGCTAATACTTTTCAATTAATTAGAAACATGATAAACACTTTTTAACAATCGTTTGGGTACGTGTGCACCATTTCATCAACACTATACCTATTAACCTAAACACTGCCTTAGTAAGCAATCACAAACACCCCATACTTTAACTCCCAAGTAAGAGGTAATTGGTTATTGCAGATAAAAGAACTTCAATCATAAGTATGTACCTAATTAGTTTCTTAAAGGAAAAGTTGGCAGAATATTTTAAAAGAGGTGAGTTTTTTTAGTTCTAACACCAACTCCTTGATTATCTAAATCATTCAAATGCCATGCAAGAGTTTTGTTTACATCATGGGCATGCTTAATGTGATTGCACACACGATCGTTATTCAACGACAAAAGGAAATTAACATCAATGTTGTAAATATGTTTTTTGAGAATCATAGAATAGAGAGAATGAAGAAGAGAAGAAAGGAATGATTAACATGCTACATGTAACCATTTTCCAAGGTAAAAGTTGCTGATTGTATATTTGTTTTTATTTTTCTGAATAATTTACAGATCAAAGAAAACAAAATCGAGAGTTTAAAGAGGGACAAAGCAGCTGAGATGCTGTTACAAGAAATAAGAGATAAGAATGACACTGAAATTGCAACACAAAAAGAACAATATATGAATGCATTGAGCTTTTAAGTACGAATACTACTTATATATCAAAAATGATTTATGAACTGAACCATCCCGTCGAGCGGGTTATCCACTTAGTAAACAGTTCATTTGAATTTCAACAGAACAACAAATACAATGAAAAAATCAAAAACTTAAAAAAAACCATCACGTTGTGTTAAAAATACAACCGTTACACTTACAATTAAAAAAAAACCCGAAACAAACCCGCCCGTCGGGCGGGTTACGTAACTAGTATATATATATATATATATATATATATATATGGGTGAGGTTCTTTTCAGAACCAAATAAATGTACAGAACTGCGAGAACCATCATTAACCAATCAATTTTTTTTTATATATAGTTTTATTATTTAATTTAAAAGGGTATAATAGTAAAAATACATTTTTTATTTTTTTTTTATAAAAATCGTTTTTTTAATTCCTAAATTTTAGGATTTTTTTTAATAATTTGTTTTTCTGGCTTGCATGATTTTAAAAAGGTAAGATATGTGTTTTTTTTCATGTAGTATAAACTTACATATTTTTTTCGTTTATAAATAGGTGTATTGTGTTGCACGGTATTTTAAAAAAAACATTACATAAATATAAATACAAACACCAAAACTTTAACAATTACACCAAATTTTGTACTGCCATTTTAAGATTTCCACATTTTATTACTCTAGTGATAATATTCAGCTTCATCACATCACAACTCTGTAATGTTTACACTTGTACTCAATTTTGTTACAAATATATGAATTGTGCACATTTGCATAATCCAATGTCTTCAACAAGTGGTTCATATTTTAGTCGTGCACACGTATATTCCTCGCCTGGTTCACGAACCCATGAAATCTGCACATGTGTTTTTGATCCTTTTGCACTCCTTATGCACAAATGTGTGATTATTATACTTACGTCTCGATCATCTTAATTGATACTAAGTATGTGCCAGCATCCACAACGATCAAGTAACCTGCCAACGAGTGACAGGAAATTAATCCATTAAACATATTAAGCATAAATTATGAAATAAATTAAGGAGCGAACTTACATTCTGCAGGAATAAATGCTATGTGAGAGATGCGAAAAAACAAGTAAAACGTAAACAATAAGATCAGCTAAGCTACAGGTTTTGGTTAGTTGAACAAGAGACGAGAAAAAAGAGATAGAAGTCAACTGCTTGTACCAAGTCTCTGTTTTAAACTAAAACATGATAAACATGTGGATAACACAATCACAAACATAATTTTATTTAAGTAAGGACCTTCCAGCAGAGAAACCAATATTTCAAAGGCTAAGTGAATCTAAATATATCTTTGACATAACCAAGTTAAGACACATATGCACACTCCTGTCATTGATACTATAGCACCCAAAAAACACATATGCACCATTACAATTATATAATATTAACCTTTGAAACACATATGCACGCCCTTTTCTAATAAAAGGAGTTAAAACAAAACAAAAATAGATTGTGGATGACAAGTACTTTTTCAAATTATGAATGATAGTAAAACACTCCTGGAAGACTCTCTGGTAATTAGTGATACAAAATTCCAAGGTTAGAATTTCATTAACTTTCAGGTAAAATAAGTATTCAATTTCAACATACCCATAAAGCTATTTGATATTTACTAATACAAAATCTCAAGGTTAGATTTCTATTCTTTTGCAGGAACGAACAAGCGAAAAAATAAAATAAAGAGATACCACATACCTATTTTGCGACTACTTTGACAGCTTTATACCATGGGATAACATTCCACAATAACACAATAATGGTATATGCAAGAACCTGTAAAATAATAATCGCACAGTAAGTAACAGTAATAAAAACATAAAGAATTCTATAAAAATGCATTAATTGCAGCCAAAGAAGCTGAAGCAATAGAACGTGAAGCTATACTCATCCAAACTTTAGAATAATTAAGGTAAACTCTTAGAAAAAATATTAAATGACAAACCATAATAAACAAATTATTTAATCATAACTAATAAAACACACATGCAAAATCCATTCCTATATCAAATAAAATGAAGCTGTTCAAGTCCCTACGAGAAGAGTATCATTAAAAAGCCTCAACTCCTGAAAGAAAAGTAATCTGCTTGTATATACTGAAGTTTGTTCAAAGGTTACTAATATTATACCCATAACTAAACTTGCAACTACTATAATCCAGGTTTACGCTAATCTAGCAAATGAATTTTATCATAACAAGTAATGTCACCACCGTCACATATATGCATAATTTAGCAAAACACATATGCACACATTCTTAGTCAACAATGGCTTTATTTTTTCACTATGCACATGTATTTAACATCCAACTGAAGCATTTTTAACCATCTCTTTATATTGATCTAATCTTATCCACATAAATCTTTTTTATAATGATAATTGAATGGATAACAAAATTACTAACCAAAATATTTAATCAATAGATCCTCACAACCGATCCTCACAACCTCATCATTGTATATCAGACAACTATTTTCAGTCACAAGACTTGTCATTTACGGATATAAGAAAAAAAATATATACCTACCAGAAAGAAGGTATGTGTTAAGAGAACCGACTCCTCCACATGTTGCCCCACAACACCACAAGTATTCGGACTTCCGGATCATTTTTTCTAATTGAATGTTCAAATGATATGCGAGTCGCTTGCACTTGTACACTTCTTTTGACAATCGCCTTTCTAGTGTAATAGTATTCATCAGCTTTTGTTGAACCTGCATATTTTTTAACCTTATAAAAATTGATTTGGACTTAAAACTGGAATTCTAGGACTGCCGGACTACCTTCCATAAAAGAGGTTCAAAAGTGATTTGTAATGTAGCAATTGCTGGTACAACGACCTGATCACCAGATGCGAGTTTCCCTTTTTCGTAAATCCATCTGCAACAAGAAAAGAATATCACCAACTCACACTTCATACTAGTCAAGACAAGCTACTTCACAATGTGCACAACTAAAACGAAATTGCATATTTTAGAACCATTATCTATGGTAATTTGAACTTAAAACTGAATTAACATAAAAAAAACAATTTGAAAGATACATGTGCATGTCTGCATTAGAATCACACACAATTAACCAACGACATCGAATATAACAAACTCACTACATTAGTAAACACAAATTGAAATCCAAAATAATTCTAATTAAGTAAAAGCACAATATCTAAGATCACTATTTCTAAGTAATACCGTTAGATCCTTGCATAATCTATTAAGTAAAAAAAGATAACAACAATCAATAATTAATAAAAGAAATCCTTATTCAACATAAAAGGCAAATCGGTTTTAATACTTTAATAGATTGTAAAATATTAATTGAAGAATTGGTTCCTTGTTTAACATACGGAAATCAATGTGGATAGAAAAGCTTACATCATTTAGGAGAATCAAACTCATATGCTCCTGCTAGAGATCAAGATCCTCATGGCGGCTAGGTTTTTTTGGGAGAGATATTAATATTTGATTCAGTTATCGAAAATATATCCTGAAAGATTAAAGTGACGGTTTTAAAATATTTTTTATATACCAAATACCGATAATGCCCCTCCAGCTTCTATAGAATATTACTAAAATTTTAAGTTTTTTACAATGTGTCGACAGCTCATGTCATACTGTAATCCGTTGTGTCTCAAAAAGATTAAGGGTGTAGATTGGTTCTGTACATTTATTTGGTTCTGAAAAGAACCCCACACTATATATATATATATATATATATATATATATATATATGTATGTATATATATATAGGGGGACTTTCTTTTCAGAATCATTCTTAGTGCGAGAACTGACAGAACCACCAAAAACATGATTGCACGCAGATTTTAAAATAAAAATTAATGAAAATCATCTATAATCGTAAGAATTCATCTATGTTTCTATTCTTTCACAAAATCCTTTACATACTACCACAATTTTCGTTTGTTTGCACGCCTTATTAAAAAACATACATGCACACCTTCAAGAAAAATTCTTGTATTCTCATTTTTTCTTATCAAATTCTTTTGAAACCAATATGTTTTTTTAAAAACCATCATATGTTGTTTTTAGGAACATATGTGCAAAAAATACAATTATTGAAGGCTTGTAATTCGAAAGACTTTTTCCGTGCACTATGTTGTCTTCGTTTAATAAGTCGAAGTCCCCCCGACGATTAAAGATCGCCTCGCCGCTCCCTCCAGCTGTGATGTGAAACCCGCTGCCAAATCACCATAGCACCAAACTGCCATCGTATACCTATCGCCGCTTCCCCAGACCCAGTGAATAACTCGAATCCAGAGTCTGCCCCCCACTCTCTACTCACTACTCACCTACCTCCTATATATATGTATATATATCCATAGTATATGCTACCCCGCATCCCCCGCCACCCCTTCCCTATCTATTACTCATTACCCCCTATATATTATTATATATATATATAGTTTTTTATATATATATACATATATATATATGACATAATATTCTCATACTAAGAATTTACTTTGTTGTATATTGCCGACATTACTTTCTGTTGGTTCTTGTTGGCAGGTTCTGAAGGCGGTATTTCCAGGATCGATGATGGATGATCAAACAATCACTATGTAACATCATTTAACAAGGAATCAATAAAGAAACAAGGAATATTTGGGGTTATGATCCATTTAATGAATCTTTTATGGATATAAATAATATGAAAGCGGCTTCGAATTGATTTTAAAGAAAATCCTATCCTATATATAAAGTATGAATCGGTGTGAGTGAAGGGGTGTGATGGTTTATAAAACCAATCGACATGCCTTTTCCTTATTAACCGTATCCCTAACTGTCTAACCTAACTAATGGGGTCAGTTATGGGCTTTTGACCCATACTACAATTCCTGCAGGGCTTTATAAAATAATACAAGTGCCTGCTAATCTTAATAACTACATATTACATAAGTAAATAAATATATGCAGAGGTTTATGAACTTATGCTTCCAACATGGTTACGTATATAGTTACTTCTCTCTCCGCCTCATGCATGTCAAGCATCATTTTGAAATTCTCATCAGAATCGAGTTCAATAAAAGATTGATGTGCTGCATATTTGTCAACAAAAAGAACTGAGAGAACTAGATCATTATTTGATGGGTAACGCGTTATCGCTTCTTCAATTAGATACCTTAAGTGGTACGAGCGTGTGTCGATATAGATGCTTTTTTGATGTCCATAACAATATCTTCTCCTTGTACTCGAGTTCTTGGCTAACCGAAAGTATCCTCCATATTTTAGTTTTAGCTTGTATTTGGTTGATACTTGTCTGAAATTAAAGTCATTCAACCTTAAGAGTTATTCATAAAACTGTCTACTTCAATGAAAGAAATTTTTGCACCCTAAATATTACATAAACTTACTCAAGTATTGGTGATTCAACCACGTTCTAGCATCTCGATTGTGAGTTTTGTTCGATATTCGAGTCTACACTATCGCCCATCTTTAACTACTTTGCATATAAATCTGTGTAAAAAATAACCATATGACCTATCATCACGTTCTCAAACTTAACTCAATAATGCCATCTTAATTCATGATAATAAATTTTTTGAAACAAAACTCATTTCACAAAAATAACATGAGAAGAAAGCTTCTAAAAAATGTGTTTGTATATTTCCACGAATCATCACAGCGTATGCCTCTTTTACAACCACATGATCATCTCTAAACATTGTAATCGCATGATTGATCAATGCATATATATAGTTGTTAGTTCATCCTTATATTATAAAAGATCCAGTTTGTATAATTTAATTTTGAGTATTTATGAGTTTAACCATTAAATATGCGTCTCTATAGTTCCCTGAAAATCAATACTTCTGGCAGGATGTGAAGCAAAAGATCATGGAGTCATTTATGGGAGAGTCTTTATAATTTGAGCCATTGAAACCCATCCACCATTATTTGCATCTGTTACAGCAAACGAGCCACTCAAACACATAGGTTTTCAATATTCCCCAAATCACACACAATGGCACCCAAAAATATACGTTCTCTATTTCCCCCCAAATCACAGACAATGGCAGATGACGATCAGGACATGGAAATGTGTGACGACACCGAATTCCTGGAAAGAGTTGTCCAAGCAACCGAAGCCGCCGTTTCCACTCAACAACAACAACAACTTTTCCGGCCACCACCGCCAATCAGTTGAGAATGATCTCAAAGACATAATCATCATCATCATGTACCTACTCATTTAGATAAGCAGCCAAAGGAAATGGAAATCAAAGTTCTTCTTTTCTAATAACTTATTCTTATTTACTTTTTTATACTACTATTGCTCCTTCCTTCAATTAGGTTTTTAATAATGTGCCTCACCAACACAAGCTAACGGCAATCCGATTTGATCACTCCAAGGTTGTTTCTTTAGAGGCTACATGTTAATGGGTTGTTTGGATTAGCTGATTTCTCATGCTAATGTTGTATGTAGGCTTCATTCGAGATTCAGGTGCGTTTGGCTTACGGAAATGGGTAGGATATTCGTACTCGAGGTAACTTTATACTTATTTCTTTATTGATCTGATAATGGCAAGGTCTGTTTCATTGAGTGCTTATGGCTGTTGTAATTTAAGCCTGTGAAGACAATTCGAATAAAGTTGAATGTGTTAATTCGTGTGATGAAATGCGGAACTTAGTTAATTAACTGATTAGAGTTTGGCATTAGGAAGTGGGTTTGTGCTAGATGAAAGTAAAGATTTTGAGGTTATAAAACTCATTCGCTTAAGTTAGTTTTGTATAATTTCTGGTTCTGTAATTTTAGGTACACTAATTTTGAATTGAACTTGATAAGTTGGTGAACTTTATGAATTTTATTGATAAGATGAATTTGAACTTGATAAGTCGGTTTGAAATTGTTAATGGATATACATACCAGTAAAGCTAATCGATATGTATGGTTATGTTTTTCAAGTGCGTAGTTACTCAAACCCTTTTGAACTTTGTGAGGCTCTTTTGAAAAGCTCATGAAGAGAACTACAAAGCGGTTGAACTCGAGAAGAAAAAACCTTAGAAAGATATTGAAATTGAAAAGGCAAAGGGTTAACTTAACAAAGGAAGTCGAAAACCAGGTCGTTGGGAATTATGCTGAAAGTGTATAAACACCTTATAGAACTGAAGGTGATTTGCAGTTTTTATAAAATTCCGTTCGGTTATGCCTTTTCTTATGAAATTTTGACTTTTTCTTCATTAATAACATATTTCTTCCGTTAACAATGAACAGGTATTATGTCTGCTTATCTCCACTTAGGTCACTGTACCCAAATGTGTGAACATTGTAACACAACTTTTACTCTAATTTTGCTAGCCTTTTGTAACTATAATTTTCAAAAGCACAGTTGATAGGTTTTATTTCATTGATAGATGAGATAAATCATAAATGAGACGTATGGAGTGTGCTTTGATCGGTATATGTATGTGTGTGTTTGGATTTTTAGCCTGATAGTTATTTACATGTCATTTAAGTTCTGACTTACTTTAGAGTTCTAATTATTTTTTTAGGTTGATGACTTGATGGTGTATGAGAACATATTTACAAAAGATGATGCTTACGAACAAAGATTGTGAATGTTTGTTTCTTTTCTGATGTTGCTACTTACAAAGTGAGTGTATGATACTGAAGTGAATCTAGGTGACATGCATACAATTCATATCAGGTAATGCTTATTTGTCATGCTTTTGTGTGATCTAGATTTTTTTCATATTTACTTAGATAATAGTAATGGTTATATGTCTTACAATTTTCTTAGATAATAGTATACGCATACAATATTATCTAACAACTTTTGTAATGTAAGTTCATATCTATTTCTATGTGCTAGACTAAAAGATTATCATATGTTTATGTTGCAGACTCCCTGTGGTCACTATGTTTGCTTAAAGCACTTTGAGAAATGGGTTGGTCATAGAAGCGCACCTGGGTGAAATGTCTAACCTCTATTCCTCCTAAGATGGCACGTAATACTAGAATTAACTCTTAGCTATTTTTCCTTTCATATGATAATGGATTCTGTTTGGCTCAGAAGACTAAATTTAAAGTTAAAATAGGATTATTCACTGAAGAGGAATCAAGGGTATCGAGCTCAGGAATGAATGATGAGTAGCCACAAATCTCCTTCGATGAAAAGGCTGTTGTTATGCTTAATTCCATGCCTCCAACAGGTTACTCTACACTTCTATACATATTGATTCTATTTTTATAACAAATAATCTATTTAGGTGATTCTTGATATGTGAATTATTTTTAAGATATAATAACTAAAATGTGTAAGCCCAATGTTCTGAAAATTATAAGGACATTTGAAGATAGGGAGATCATACGGAGCAATTTATGTGTTAAGATAATTAAGTTCTCATAAATGGTATATGGCGTTTTAGCATAAAAATCAGCAAACATACAACCCCTTAAAGTTGCTTTTCAGCACACAAAATCAGCAAGGTGGACTGTTTATTAAAATCATGAAGTAAAAGTTTTAATTGATTACCCATGCGAATATCATAGTTTTAATTCACATGGGTAATTGTTTATTTATGTTTTGGAAGGTGGATCATGTGAATTAAAACTATGATTTTAATTTAGCAGATCCTGAATATCATAAAAATCAAAAACCGATCCTGCATATCAGCAGATGATGTATACTCGACACTTCATATTCAGCAGATATCGTGAAATCAAGAAACCTAATAAACTCACCAAATCACCTTACGGCATTGACACACCCTCACATCGTCCAAACGGGGGCTTCTCTAATGGCCTTAACATCCCGGACATTATCAGTGAAGTACGCTTCCCCTAATAATAAATTGAGACTAGGCAGGTTCTCCTAATGTTATATTATTTCATTTCAATATGTATATACATTCGTTTTTTAGATGCTATAATTGGATAACTTTATTTTCAAACAGGTGAACATCTTGGATCAGAACCCGTACTACCCTATTTGAGTCCGTGCTGACCGATAAGAATCTTCCATTAGGTGCAAACTTTGCTTCTGCTGGTATAGGAATACTCAATGATACCGGATTTCAGTTTGTAAGTTACCCATGTATCAATATGTAATTATATCTTTTTACTTAATCATATATATAGTTGTGTTTTCTTGAATTTCAATGATATGATGGGTTACTTACATGTTTATTAAATGAGGTTATTTATTGAACTACTGAATGATGTATTAATTTCAGCTTTTGTAAACATATGTCAAAATGGAAGCTTATGAGGCTACAAAACCAGTGTACGACACTGGAAATGCATAACGTGTTGTTCACTATATGGGCAGCTGAGATGAAACGTTACACTAAGGCATTCAATGATACATGGGCAACTGATATTATAGCTTTACAATAATGGTTGGTTGTTGAACTTTTTATGGAGAAAAATTTCTTGGCTGTTTTCCTCTCAGCAAGAGTTGTAGTATGCTGAATTTTTGTGCAGAACTTTTCATAAAAAAAGTTTCTTATGTATTTGCTATTTTATAGGCTATGACAGGTCATCGGGCAATGATGAAACACCAAATAGAAGAGAAAGATCAGAGAAAACCTCACCATCATACGGTATATTCTTACTGCTTATTCTCATATTTTTAAATCTCAATCGCTTCGTTCTTTATAACCCGTCGCCTTTATTCTGAATTAAAGGAAAACAGGGAGCCAAGGTATATAAAATACATTTATTACATCTATAAGTGAAATGTGTCTGGCTTAAGAAGAACAAACAGACTAATGCAAACTTGAACAAAGGCTCGGGGATCGGTGAGTATGTATGGAAAGATGTGACGATGTTAAAGGCGAAATTGTTAGAGACTAGAGCGAAACTATTGTTGACAGGTGGTTATTTTGATTATGGCGAAGAGGTATGCAAAACATGTTAGCTGCTCAAGAAACATTGTCCAAATTAGTTAGATTAAGCAGTAAAGTATAAACAATAATCTTTGTACATTGATATATATATAACTTCTCCCAGAATCTTAACGTGAAATTATGATTTTCAATATCGTGAAAGTGTATGATCAAATTTATTGTTATGATATATTTTCATTGTGTACAACTTTTACAACCTTAGCAATGAGCTTATGAGTATTAATAGCCAGGACACTTGCAAGAATTATACATTTTTTTGATCTTATAAAAATCCATTTAAAGTGCAATGTATACTTATCAAGGAATATAACAATGATTCACATAAGATGAGAGAACTATGAGTTATAAAAGATGAGGATTTAGGCTATTAAATTGGTATGCAAAGCGTTTTTATGTTAATATGCTAATATAGTTCAAAGTAATTAAGGTGGTTTCAACCAATAACTTTGTTCAAAGTTATATCGATTTATACAATGCTTAACATAAGTGTAGCAATCAGTCAAGCCCGGTGCAACGCAAACTAAACCCCTTGAAATGATATTTTAACTATAAAAGAACCCTAAAATACAAAATCCGTTACACTAACATACCCGAAACATAACGGTCAGTTAGTTCAATTGATACGCAAACCGTTTTTGTGGTCAAGAAATAGATGGCGGTAAAAAAAAGTGATTTTATTGGTAGGCACATAAATTATAGATGATACTTACCTTTTGATAGGTGATGGAATTATTGGTAGGCACATAAAAAGAGGGTTAGTTATGTTTTTACCTCTTGATGAAGAATGACATGATGGCAAAAGAAATAGATGGCGGTAAAAAAAGTGATTTTTTGGCGCCCAAATCGAGGGTTATTAAAAGGGCATAATTGTCTTTTAAGTGAAAATTAATAACAATGGGGATTTATGTAATTAATATAAATATATATGTTATCTAATATGTAAGATGTATGTTGGGGATTTATGTAATTAATAAGGTAATATTAGGGATGTATGCAATTATCCCTTTTTTTTGAACAAATGTAGTGTAAATTAGAAATTATTAATATGATTTCTACACATACTTTGCAAGTATATCATTTTCGAAAATAACTATTCTATAAAAGAGTTTGCACTTGCTTGCATTAAACGAATGATGTGCAACAAGTAGTGTTACTTTTTTCTAAATGAAAATGCAAAGTTTAACTCGTCCCTTTTTTATATGTAGTTAAAATAAATAAATACATAAATCCACATCAGATTCGCATACATTAAATACTTAATTTGCTACTTGCATGCTTTTCTACTTACATACTCTTAATGTCTAATGTGTAAGGCGGTTTAGTAAATTTACTTTCTTTGAAAACTAAAATGAAATGTTTCTCTCATTCCTTTTTTATATGTGGTTAAAATAAATAAATACCCGAACCTACTTCAAACACGCATACATTAGATACTTAATTTACTACTTAAACATGTAAAATACCAAAATACTTTTATTGATTGAATGTCTTACATATTAGATAACATATATATTTATATTAAATACATAGCTTTGACAATAAGTAACCTAATCAAAACCCTAAACCTAATGGACCACAAGCCTACAATCGGGTTTGGGTCAGTGACTCGTCTAACACTCTCTCGAAGTTTGAACGTGAGTCTTTCGGACGGACAAACTGGATAGAATGTTGAAGCCGCCTTATTATTCTCTTCCTCTTTCTTTTTCTCTTCTTCGTTGATCATTTGCACGAAGATGGACTTGTATTTAAAAACATAATTATATGCCAAAAATATGCAAAAATGAGTGTTTAATCGTTTCTTTTTGTGTTTTTTGCACTTGGATAGCTTTTGGAGGAAATAGATGTGCCTTAGACTCAATTTGAGAAGAAACAGGGCAAGATTGCAACTCTACACGAAGAGGCTCAAAAATTGCATATAGTGCGTGGAGACGGCATCGTAATTCCTTGCGACGACGTCAGACATTTTGGCGACGACGTCACAAGTAGCCGACTTAAAGAAGTTGTAGAAGATCCGGCGGGGCGACGGCGTCGCAATTAACAAGCGACACTGTTGCGATGATTTCCTATATATACAAACCCTGGTTTTTCAGTTTATAATATGGAATTCGCGAGGAATAATTAGGGTCCGACTTTTATCAGTCTTTAGGTCGTTTTTAAGGTTCTAAACCCCTATTGTATCCACCTTTACTCCATGTTTTATTAAAGTGAAGTTCTTTTATCCCTTTAATCTTTCAATATGTCTATGTATTGTTTGATTATACGTTCTTCTCTTTTAGTTAACATGTTAGGCTAAATTTATTAGTGTTTGCTTATAATTGCGTGAAACTTAATTTGTAATTCCTTTTACTATTGTTTCTTGTTGATGAATGTGCGCGTTAGGCTCTAGAAAACTAGCTTATTAATTGCTTGTGAATACGTCCAGAGAAACGTGATTGTGTAGAAAGGATACCATCGCAATAGTCGTCATACAACCTTGCTCTAATATGGTTGATCACCTTTTAAGTGTTTGAATGCATGTAATACACTCTTAGGAGCCTTGTAATAGTCTTCATACTACCTTACTTGTGCATTGTCTTTACGGACTTTTGCATAGACGGCAGGTTCGTGTACTTCGTTCATAAATTAGGAAATACTTAAACATTACATCACAAGGGTGACGGGGAATACGATTAGGAAGAGCAAACTAAGGAGTAGTGCATGATTAAGTGAGCATATTTGTTTACCTATACGAGTTTTCACATAGTTATATTAGTTTAAAACAAACCCCCTTCAAACCCGAGATTTTACTTGCTTTTTAAAAAAATATAAAAATACAAAAATAATCTTGCCTCAACCCTTAGACCTTAGTTACATTCTATTCGAGCCTACCAAACTATTCCCCTAGAGAACGATAACAACCCCCCGAGTCTTGCCTATACTACACTGCAACGATTAGGTACTCTCCATAGGAGATTGTAGTTTGTTGTTGTTGCCAGTCGGCGTTTATTGAATTATTGTTAATGTTTGTGCTAAATTAATAGTGTTTAACGTTAGTTTTACTACAGTTTGGTGTTGTTAGGTTTTAGTTTTATTGTTGCTTCATGTTTATGGTTGTACTTAAATTTAAAAAGACCAAGCAAGATTTAATGCAATGGATTGCTCATTATATTCCATTGTATTCCATTTGCCTTTACTATTCCTATTCCTCACTTTGAACCAAGCATCCCCTTAGTTTTACAATACAATATCAGATAATAAGGAAAATATTCATTAGAATCACATTA